>JAAIIK010019132.1:15380-29164 GCA_014706435.1 Silurus glanis | reverse complement strand
CGGGCCTGGTTGGCTTGTGGGACTCCTGAGGCAGCTGACAGGTACCGGCAGGCCAAGCGAACTGCAGCCCGGGTGGTTGTGGAGGCAAAAACTCGGGCCTGGGAGGAGTTCGGTGAGGCCATGGAGAAGGACTATCGGCTGGCCTCGAAGAGATTCTGGCAAACCGTCCGGCGCCTCAGGAGAGGGAAGCAGTGCCCTACCAATGCTGTTTACAGTGGAGGTGGGGAGCTGTTGACCTCAACTGGGGATGTCGTTGGACGGTGGAAAGAATACTTCGAGGATCTCCTCAATCCCGCCGTCACGTCTTCCATTGAGGAAGCAGAGGCTGAGGGCTCAGAGGTGGACTCGTCCATCACCCAAGCTGAAGTCACCGAGGTAGTAAAGAAACTCCTCGGTGGCAAGGCACCGGGGGTGGATGAGATCCGCCCTGAGTACCTCAAGTCTCTGGATGTTGTGGGGCTGTCTTGGCTGACACGCCTCTGCAGCATCGCGTGGCGGTCGGGGACAGTGCCTCTGGAATGGCAGACCGGGGTGGTGGTCCCTCTTTTTAAGAAGGGGGACCGGAGGGTGTGTTCCAACTATAGGGGGATCACACTTCTCAGCCTACCTGGGAAAGTCTATGCCAGGGTACTGGAGAGGAGAATACGGCCGATAGTAGAACCTCGGATTCAGGAGGAACAGTGTGGTTTTCGTCCAGGCCGTGGAACACTGGACCAGCTCTATACCCTCTACAGGGTGCTGGAGGGTTCATGGGAGTTTGCCCAACCAGTCCACATGTGTTTTGTGGATTTGGAAAAGGCATTCGACTGTGTCCCTCGCAGTGGCCTGTGGAGGGTGCTCCCGGAGTATGGGGTCCGGGGCCCTTTACTAAGGGCTGTCCGGTCCCTGTACGACCGAAGCAGGAGCTTGGTTCGCATTGCCGGCAGTAAGTCAGACTTGTTCCCGGTGCATGTTGGACTCCGGCAGGGCTGCCCTTTGTCACCGGTTCTGTTCATAATTTTTATGGACAGAATTTCTAGGCGCAGCCAGGGGCCGGAGGGTGTCCGGTTTGGTGACAACACGATTTCGTCTCTGCTCTTTGCAGATGATGTTGTCGTGTTGGCTTCATCAGACCAGGACCTTCAGCACGCACTGGGACGGTTTGCAGCCGAGTGTGAAGCGGCTGGGATGAGAATCAGCACCTCCAAATCCGAGGCCATGGTCCTCAGTCGGAAAAGGGTGGCTTGCCCACTTCAGGTTGGTGGAGAGTTCCTGCCGCAAGTGGAGGAGTTTAAGTATCTTGGGGTTTTGTTCACGAGTGAGGGAAGGGTGGAACGGGAGATTGACAGACGGATCGGTGCATCTTCTGCAGTAATGCGGTCGATGTACCGGTCTGTCGTGGTAAAGAAAGAGCTGAGCCGCAAGGCGAAACTCTCGATTTACCGGTCAATCTACGTTCCTACTCTCACCTATGGTCATGAGCTCTGGGTCATGACCGAAAGGACAAGATCCCGGATACAGGCGGCCGAAATGAGCTTTCTCCGCAGGGTGGCTGGGCGATCCCTTAGAGATAGGGTGAGAAGCTCGGTCACTCGGGAGGAGCTCAGAGTAGAGCCGCTGCTCCTCCACATCGAGAGGGGTCAGCTGAGGTGGCTCGGGCATCTGTTCCGGATGCCTCCTGGACGCCTTCCTGGGAAGGTGTTCCGGGCGCGTCCCACTGGGAGGAGACCCCGGGGAAGACCTAGGACACGCTGGAGAGACTATGTCTCCCGGCTGGCCTGGGAACGCCTCGGTGTCCCCCCGGAAGAGCTGGAAGAAGTGTCTAGGGAGAGGGAAGTCTGGGCATCTCTGCTTAGACTGCTGCCCACGCGACCCGGCCTCGGATAAGCGGGAGAAGATGGTATGGTATGGTATGGTAATATTGAGGCATTGCAGTAAAGTCTGTTTAGAATGCTACAAGCTCAGCCCTGAATTCTCATTACATTGTCTTATATATATTTTATATATTTTTATATATATATATACTTTGTCTCCCTGAAAATAAGCCCTAGTTAAGATCGTCAGCCGGGAGTACCATAGGTCTGATGCAATACATAATGTATTGAATGTATTGATTAATTACTAATAAGTATTCGTAAATACCCAAGCAGGTGCCTTTGTGCAAGTGATGAAGTGGATGATATAAAGATTTTTGTACCATACATAAATAAATTTACTGGTAGATTGTTGTTGTACACGAAAATTAGACATCACCCTAAAATAAAACATTTATCTAAGACCCGGTCTTATTTTCAGGGGAACACGGTATATATATATATATATATATATATGCACCATGAAATGAAGATTACCTTGCATATATATATATTTCATTTGTCAATTGTTGCATATATAAGCTCTGTTTTTCCAAACTTTAACATGTTTCCCAGTCCTCCACTTCATCTCTCTACTCTACTTTCCAAGTCTTTTACCGTACTCGTTTATCTCCTAGTTATATAATATTGATTGGATAATGTATATGCTGATATGAAGTTTGATGTTTTTATGTAATAAACTTGATGGTCAAACCAACACTTCTCCTTCAGGATCATTCTAAAATAATGAATTTATTTCTGTTTGTGTATTTTTTTACTTCATGAAAGAAGCTGGTGAGAGAATAATTGGGAACAAGATCTGAAGACAAAAGATGTTTATGCGTTCCTATTAAAAAGTAGTGTTTTTTTTTTGTTTTTTTTTTTAAAAGTCCAAATTCAAAAGAAAATGGTTTTATAGGATTATAGTTATTTTCTTATAAAAAGCAGGCCATGTTGGGTTTTTATTAAAAAAAAAAAATCTCTTTCCAATTAAACTTCATGTAAATAAAAACCCATACCAGAAAAAAAGTTAATTTTCCTTTCCTTTATGATGTTCTAAAGGTCAACAATCAGAAACACTGATAACCAGACAATGAAAACAGAAAGCAAAAGTACGTACAGTAATAGGAAACATATACTATAATAATAATAATATAGTCAAGGTAGAGAAATGAATGCATTTTCAATACATACATATAAAATATAGTGAAAATATTACAATTATAGAAATGATTGAAAGTATAGTGGTATTAAAACATCAGATTCCACCTTTAGTATTTAAAACACATAATGAATGTTCTGAGTTACACATCTGCCTTCAGAGTACATGATGTGTAGGTGGTAATCAAATATACGTTTATAGTTGCTGATGTTAGGGTTCAACAATGCTGAATTAAAATCACTTAAATCAAGCCAAATTATTTCAATCCTAAAACAGGCATCAAATTCAGGGTATGTGTGAGTCTATAAAATCAAGTGTTACACAAAGCCAGCAGTGAGAGAGTTCATAATGATTAACCATTCAGTTATTAAAAACAAAAGAGAAAGTGTCTTGTGTGTTTGCACAGTCATTCTGATAGAGCAGTGGAGCAGTGGAGAAGAAGTAAGGTATTTTCTACATGCATTATACAAAATCTTGCTTATTTATTCAATTCATTTATGTTGTGGGGGCTGTGTGTGTGTGTGTGTGTGTGTGTTTGTGTGTGTGTGTGTGTGTGTGTGTGTGTGTGTGTGTGTGTGTGTGTGTGTGTGTGTGTGTGAGATGTAATTGAATTATTTTATCTGCATGAATTCTTACAAGTTTGTCTGAAATGTCTGTGCTACTGTACTTCTGTTATATTGTTTTCTATAACAGTGATGCTGTTACAGTATTCATAGATTTAAACAGTTCTAACGGGGAAAAAAGCTCCCGAGATCTTGAATATCAGCCGTTTTTAAAATAGGAAAAGCAAAAAAAAAAAATTTACTCTACTGAATACATATAAGGCACTGGACAGATGTGGCTGCAGTTTTAGACAGATTTAATAGTAGATAGCAGAGATAATAATAATTCAACAAACAGGCCAGGATTAAAGTAGCAAACAAATATACGAGATTTAAAAAACAACCATTAAACTCTTGTGTAGCTGAAAAGTCGGTGCACTTATTTAGAGTGTTAATTAATGTTAAAGATGTGGTGTGGGATTTGGAATACATGGCTGCCATATTTAAGTGTTCAAATTTAAAATTTGAACAACCACAGACGGATCAGCTGGAATCAGTGGATACTCCAGTAGAAGACGAAACACCCAGTACAAGTTTTGATGACACAAGTTACAGTGACATTGACAGCACTGGAAAGCAAACACTACCAGAGGTGTTTATTTGAATTAATGATTACTGGTTTTTCAAGTTCCTATGAATACAAGCTCCTTCTATTCCCATGAATGAGGAATAACAGCTGTGACTTTTTACAAGAAATACTGTATGTGCTCACAAAGAAATAGACAAATGTAAAAAAAAATATAGCTGTTTGTAGCATTATGAAGACAAGACATATATTTCTACATATAAAGTTTCATTCTTACCAGTAATGATTAAGTATACAATCAGAATTTCATCAATCGGAAATATTATAAAATAAAAATATTAAGTAATTGTTTAAAATAGTATAATATTATCATGTATGTGATATAATTACATTCACTTATTTAGGATTGTTAAATATAAATAATAAAAGTGAACAAAGATCTTCCACATAGGTTAGTATGAAAACACATACCATTATTTATTTTCATGTGTTTCTTTTCTTTTTTCTTTCTGAATGTGTATGCATTTATTTTTAGGTTAGTAATAAATTCAATTAACTTTATCTATCAACAATAAAAATTTCGGATCCATTATACATTTTAACATACTAATTTTAAAATAACAAAACATGGCTAGATTTTATTTATTATTTCCTTTTTACTGAATTTATTTACGCAAATAATTTCGGACATTAGTTACAGTAGTAATGCTTATTGTTATTTTGTAGTCTGAGTTAGGCCACATGAATGATCATCAATTAACAAGAATTTTGTTCATATTTCATTATCAATTTGTTTGTGTCTTGTAGCGAAATAAGATGGCTAGCAAGTGTGATGAGCCGCATGTGCAGTTCCAGACGAATCAGTCAAAGCCAATGAATACTGTACCAGAAGGTGAAAAGCCCAGTACAAGTTCAGAAGATAAAACAAATCAAAGGGAAACCTCAGAAGATCAAAGGATTGCTGGTACAAATTCACATCAAAAGCTTTTTTCAAATTCACAACAAAGCAATAGTATGTAATTTGCAGATAAAACCTGTCTAATTGCTTACTTTGATCAATCAGACATCATGATTCATCACATTAATGTTATAGAAATGATGACTTTTTGTTGTTGTTTGTTTCCTACAGGCTCACACTGGCTTGAGCATTTCAAGGGAATAAATCTTTATAAAAATGATAATACAAATTATTTGTCTTTATTCACAGGAAATATAAAACCTGTATTGCTAGGGAACAAGTTCCTTATTCATGTAACTGGAAAAACATTGAATTCTCATAAAGATTTTATGGATCGGCTAAAAAAGAGCACACCCTGGCTGCAGGAGGTGAAAACAGTGGATGAGTGTGATTTCATTCTGGTTTTCTGCCCTGTTGTGTCACGAGCTGGAACTGATATTGAAACAGCAGAGAAACGTCTTCATGGAATTTCAGGTAGAAAACAATCTTTTTTTACTAATTTGTAGTTAAAACTCATACCTTTATTATATAAAATGTGTAAATTAATATTTTTTATATTTTTCAAAAGCCACAAAACCTGCTGTTCTGGTGGTGCTCCATCACACGTTTGAACCAGAGTGTGTAGTATCAGAAAGCAGCAGAGCTGTAACCAGAGAGAATACGATCACATATGACTGTCTGTTCCATGAAGATCAGGGATTACTGCAATGCAAGAGGAATACTGAAGTAATCAACAATATTAAAACACAGATAAAAACAAAGGTATTTATTTTAACAAATGATTGTTTTTATAAGCTATTATTCATGTATACCCATGAATAAGGGATAACTGATATGATCTTTCACCAGCAATATGTTCTCATGTAGAGGAAAAAGCAACACAAAATTAAGAAAATATTGCTGTTCATTCTGAAGACAAGATATACATTTCTGCATATTCTTACCAGCAATTATTAAGTATACAATCCAGAATTCCAGAGTTATTTAAATGCTTCAACATAATAAACAGTAAACACAATTATTCAAAAAATATTTTTTTTTTAATTGTGCATTTTTTTTTAAATAAATGCAATAATTATAATAATAATTATTATAATTTTTTTTTATTATTATTATGGCTAAGTTGTCTGTTTTTGAACTCTGATGAATGCATTAAGGAGTGTCTAGGGAACATTCTAACCAGATTTTGGACAAGTGCTCCTAATGCTCTAAAGTTCAACCTTAGGCCTTATTCGGAGGTTTATTTATTGTCATAAATTTTTAACTATGTTTCCATGGACACCCCTGGATTACTACGTATCTTCACCAAATAAACAAGTTAACAATGCATTTTCAGATGGAGCCTCAAAATGTTTTTTAAATAATTTATAACTTCATGAGGTCTTCCTGTAATTATTGTATCTAACAGAGAAGTTTCCAACAGGAAGTAAGGCTGAATTGGCCGAACAGCAATGACACAAACCTAAGTAGGCACCTTCAGGACCATAATTCAAGGTTTCGCAGCAAATTTTGTAGCCTTGAAATTTTGGTACTGTCCATGGTGATTGTAACATTTAGTTAAAAATAAACAGATATCGAATGTTTTATTCTATTAATTCATCCATGTTTGTTCATTTGATAAGACTATATAATTGAAACAATTCTGGAGTTGTATGAGTACACTGCTTCAACTTTGCTTTATTTTTTTTAGATACAGATCCCAGTCTTTAAAGGTAAAAATATTCGGTACTTTATATATAAATGAGTTGTTTTACAAAATAAGGCTATTATTATGAATGGAAAACAAATAATAAAATTAATTTGACTTATTTAGAGTGGTTCAATAGAAATAATACAAGTGAACAGAGATCTTCTACACGTGTAAGTATGGAAACACATTTCCACTGATTTTTTTTTTTCTTTTCTTGAATTTGTGTATGCAGTAAAGTAGACCAGAATTCAATTAACTTTGAATTCTGTGTATGTGAATTCGGTCCAGTGTACATATTAACTGCAATAGAATAAGTAGAATGACAATTTAGATAAAAAAATATATTAAATGTATTTTTATTCATATTTTCATAAATGCTCAATTTTATTATTAATGTCTGTAATGGCCAAAATACTGTTTACTTTGTTTTACCTCATTAGAAAGAGAATCCAGCAATAGACTCACGACGCAAAGAAATTAGTGAACAAAGTAAACAAGGGACACAGGTGAGTTGTCAGGTTTAGGTTATGGACTACATTTCCAATCAGCGACTGTACATAACGAGTCCATGTCTCATGTCTGTGCACATGATTCATCTGTATCCTGTTAGCAATTGTGTGTAGAACTGCATCATTCACTGCACACTGTAAAGTCTATCATTTTTTTCTTATATTTTGTTAAGTGTATTGAATTTGCATCTGCTTCTGCTTCCGTGACATGAGTATGGAAACAATGCAAAATACCAAAATATGCCTACATTTTGTTTATTTGTTCCTTTCCTTTCCTATTCTTTTTCTTCTTCTTCTTCTTCTTCTTCTTCTTTCGGCTGCTCCCATTAGGGGTCGCCACAGCGGATCATCCGTCTCCATACCCCCTGTCCTCTACATCTGCCTCTTTCACACCAACTACCTGCATGTCTTCCCTCACCACATCCATAAACCTCCTCCTTGGCCTTCCTCTTTTCCTCCTTCCTGGTGGCTTCATCCTCAGCATTCTCCTACTGATATACCCCATGTCCCTCCTCTGCACATGTCCAAACCATCTCAATCTCACCTCTCTCACCTTGTCTCCAAAACGTCCTACATGTGCTGTCCCTCTTCAGCTCTGCTACCTCCAGCTCCACCTCCTGTCTTTTACTCAATGCCACTGTTTCTAATCCATACAACATCTCAGGTCTCACCACAGTCCTATAAACTTTCCCTTTTACTCTCACAGATACTCTTCTATCACAAATCACCCCTGCTATCACTCTTCTCCACCCACTCCACCCTGCCTGCACTCTTTTCTTCACTTCTCTAACACACTCTCATTACTTTGCACTATTGACCCCAGGGACCTGAACTCCTCCACCTTCTCCTCCTCTTCTCCCTGCAACCGCACCACTCCACTGCCCTCCCTCTCATTCACACACATGTACTCTGTCTTACTCCTACTGACTTTCATTCCCCTTCTCTCCAGCACGTATCTCCACCTCTCCAGGCTCTTCTCAACCTGCTCCCTACTCTCACCACAAATCACAATATCCATGAAGACTCCTGTCTGACCTCATCTGTCATCCTGTCCATCACCTGATCCCAATTTCCTGCATTCCTCATTCCTTCACCTTCACTACACTCTTACTGTACTCTTCCTTCAGGATTACCCCCACACCATTTCTCTTTCCATCTACACCATGAAAGAACAGTTTAAACCCACCTCCAATGTTCCTGGTCTTACTCCCTTTCCACCTGGTCTCCTGAACACACAACATATCTACCTTTCTCCTCTCCATCATATCAGCTACCTCTCTCCCTTGACCAGTCATGATTTGGCACGTGTTTTTACGCTGGATGCCCTTCATAACGCAACCCTCCCCATTTATCCGAGCTTGGGACCGGCACTAAGAGTGCACTGGCTTGTGCAACCCTAATGGCTGGGTTGATCCCTTTTTTTCTTACTGAAGATATTTGAGTTATAGTAGAACAGATATATATATACAGTTATTGTGTTGTCTGATTTATGCTAATATTTAATGCACGTGGGATCAGTGTACAGCTTACAACCTTTCTTACAGTAGTGTTATGTAATATTATCCTCATTTCCTCAAATATCCTCAAATCCATATCCTCAAATTAATTTATTTTTAAACGTATAAGACACAGTGAATTATTACATATTTAATTAATGTTCTTTATGTAACAGCCATGTACCACATCTGAAAGCCAGACCCCACCACGTGAATTTAGAAACGCTGTCGGTAAGTGTAATAAGTGTGATATAAAACAACCGTTATAATAAACTTAAACAGCGTACACCAAGAGCTTAGTCAAAGAATAGAGCATATTTGTTTTTTTATTTATGAACACTATAATGTACAATGATTATTGTTTTTAAATATGGTCATCTGTATGGATTCACAACTACAGATATCTTATCTGAGGACATTAAACAACTGGAAGACTTGAAAAAAGAACTTTTTAAAAAGGAAGAAGAATTAAGTGTGAACAAAGGTACGTCTGTAAGTTATGATACATTTATTTAAATATTTTTGAATTTATAATTCAAAAATTATAATTCACCACCATCACGCTCGGAATGACAGAGTTGGAGTTTTTGTGGTCTTCTGCTATGTTTGCACCCGTTAGCAGTGTTAGTGGTTGAACATTATATTCTCTCTTCTGCTGCTTTAATTTGTGTCAAAATCTCTGGCAAGAAATAACAGTTAATGTTTTGTTTTAGAGTTCATTATTACAACAGAACTGCAGTTGGTGCTTGTGGGGAAGAGTGGATCTGATAAGACTGCAGCAAAAAACATTATCCAGTGCAGAGAAGAGGTGAACCTGGCTACCACATCTACAGCTACAGCCACAGAGCAGAGTCAGAGCACACATGCTTCAGCTGGAAGGAAGGTGATCATGGTGAACAATCTTGATGGGTCCTCTCCTGAAATTCAGGAAGTGAAACAGAGTCTGGGACCACAAGCTTTCCTCCTGGTCATACCTGTAAAGAATTCAGAAGACAAAGTGCACAATGAAGATGAAACACAAGTGTCACCTGAAACAATGGAGGAGATTTTTGGAAAGAAATGTTGGTTCAACACCATGATCCTTTTTACTGTTTCTGATAAACTACAGGAGAGACAAATCGAAGAGTTTATCCAATCAGGAGATCTGAAGACCAGGGGACTTGTAGAAAAATGTGGGAACAGGTTTCACTGTCTTAACATTAAGGACAGTGGAGATGGTTCTCAGGTTTCAGAACTGCTTGAAAAAATAGAAAAAATGCTCAACAGAAACAAAAATGCAAGTGAGATTTTTCAGATGATTCAAGATATGGAGAGAGAACGCCAGGAGAAAGATGCATCAAACAGACAAGTGCAACTTGAAATGGAGAATAAACTTAAATCCATAGAGGAGTATATTAAGCTATATGCAAATGATCTAAAAAAGTTAGAGACACGACAAATTGTTCCTGGAAAAAAGGAAATGGTTTCCAAGTTGAAAGAAAAATATGAGTTAATGAAGGAAATTGGAGAGAATATAAAGGAAATGTATGGCAGAGCTGCAAGGCTGGAAGAAAAACTGTTTATTAGAGTTATTATGCCAGAAAACCAGCAGCCTATATGGATTTCACTGCCAAATCAACAGAACAAAGAGTTAGCCCAACTTAAAGAATTGTTCTCAAAGACCATAGGAGAGAAAGATAAAAATAAAATATAATATTTGTGAAGATGAGGATGATTAATATTTAGTTTGATATATACCTGATAAGAGGAAGATTGCAGAAGAGGTCATGAATATCTGTTAGCTAGTAAAATATCTTACATGTGAAGGAAGTAATCAAAGATTCACTAGTCTCCAAAATTGTTGAAGGATTTGGTGTGTATATATATATATATATATTTATGTCAGGAATCCCCCTGCTACACCCCCTCGGCGGCGACATTCCCCGAAGCACCCTGCTTCTTCTACCGCACGGAGCTCGTCGCAGTCATGCTGATCACACACACCTGACTCTCATTCACTCACTCATCCCATCTCCTATTTAAGCCTCTCACCTCCACACACTCGCGGTCCGTTATTGTTTGTGCATGATCGTATGTGTTGGTTCATGTTCAAAAAACCTCCAAAAACACGTGCGTGCACATTCTCATTTAATAACGCACATCATGTACATAAAGAAATTTCAAGCACGTTAATATATTGCCGCCATATTGGTTTTCGTTTATCTCGATCATCGGTTATCTCGACGCTTTTTGGCATCCCCTAGGCCGGCGACATAACTGGGGTTCCACTGTATATATATATATTCTTCTTTTTTTGGCTTTTCCCATTAGGGGTCGCCACAGCGGATCAACCGTTTCGTGATCCGCATATTTGATTTGGCACATGTTTTATGCTGGATGCCCTTCCAAGCTATGGTAGAATGGAAGAAGATGAAAGTTTATTTGTAAAATCTGCAGGAATTGTGTGATGTACTCATGTCAACAGCGAACATAATCTGAAAAAGAATGTTTCCATCATTTTGTGGAATCCATGCAATGAAGAATTGAGGCTAGTGGCAAAACGAGGCCCTACTCAGTTATACATTAGAAATGAAGTGCTTTAAATTTTACAGTATTTGGCAACAACTGTAAAACTGCTGTAATAACACATACTGTAGATCACTGAAATAAGATGCAGCTGGGTGGAAGGGTCTTGTCTAACCATGGTATCTTGGAGGTGCTGCTAATTGAACAAACAACTTTTGTTTTGTAACTGAAATTATTAATAGCTGAATCACCAGAACTATACCACCATAACACCTCAGCTACAGCAGCTTGCATTACTTCTACCAGTGAATTAACTCCACAAACGATTGTGTTGATACAATACAAGCATGCCGAGCTAGTTGTAACGGCTCAGTAAGAAGGACGAGTGTTCAAATCCCAGCACAATCATAAAGCCGTTGGTGGGTCCTTGAGCAAAACTCTTTCTATATTGAAGTCATTTTTTTTGAAGGTTTTATTACATTTATTCACAGTAAATGATTTTTGTTAAAATTAATTCTGAACTATGCTACAATGCACTATGAATGTATGCACATATACTGTAATGTTTATAAAATATTAAATGCAATTTGTGGCAGTTTGTGTTTTTTTGTGGCATCATTTACAGTAGTGTGAAATGATTTCAATTTTCAAAATGAGAATTATGGTATATATTACAAAAAATAAACCCCTGACAAGTTCAGGCTGGAAAAGAATAAAAAAAGTGAGATTCAAATTGAAAGTAATTGTCTATTGTTGTGTCTTGTTCATTTTTTTTTAGATTTACATTTTTTAGCCTCTGCAGGTTTACAAGTGCAATGTGGAAATGGCCAAACATAAAACTGAAATTAATTTATTACATTTTAGTTAACCTTTAAATACTAGTACTGTTTATCTACATAGAGACTTGATACTTTACAAATATTAATACATGAAGAATAAATAAAGGGATATAAGAATAACACAATTTTATTTATTTTATTTTAACACAATTTTATTTATTTTAAAATTAATACCTTTTGGCCCTTTAAACTATTTCATTCACAAGGCTGTTCACACATAACACAAGATTCTGGATCACAAGAAGTGCAAAACCCTTTGTTTGTTCACTGCGGGCACAGTGGTGTGCACTCTTATTGAATGAGTGATTTTTTTTTCTTTTAACAATTCAGGGACATACAACTTGGATTGTTCCCTCAATACTCAAATTCTGCTTCATTTTTTTACAAATCTGAATGCATTTAATGTTTGTTTCTATTTTCACACTTCACATGCATTCAGCACTTGTTTTGCAGCATTTGGATTTTCACCCAGGCATGTAATATATTTTTGATCTATATGAACTGTTTTTCAACTCAACTATGTCCAGTAGACAAATATCTACTGGACTTGAACGTGGAGAAATTGGTTGCTTATGCGTTTAAATTTCTTCAGTATTCAGATCTTCTCCTGACTAAACAACATATCTACCTGAACCCTTCAACAATGGAAAATACCAGTGAAAATACATCTGATCCAGATTTTCAGGAGAAATCATGGACCTCTGATGAGCTCAAGCACATGAAAACCAATTTAAAAGTTTTTAAGAATTTGATCACATTCAATAATAAGTGTCAGCCCCCAAAGTTTATTGTCCAAAGTCTGCCTCAAACATCAAATGTCCCATGTTCCTGCATTCTAGTGTATGACAATGAATGCAGTGAACCGATCCAATTTGTTCCCCCATCAAAGCCGGAATGTCCAAAAATCGAATGTGTCACTGATCACAGTGTAACAGTAAAAATGGGCTCTCCGTGTGCTGCTACCCTGCAGAGGAAGCTACTGTACAAAATGAAACAAGAGAAAGACTGGAAATCTCAGCCTGTGGATCAGGATGTAATCACACTGACAGATCTTAAAGAAGACACTGATTATGAAATAAAATGTGGAAACAAGAATGGGACAACATTCCTATTCCTAAACTTGAGCAGCTTGTCTCCTCAGTCCCCAGACGTTTGCAGACTGTTGTAAAAAGAAGAGGGGACGCCACACAGTGGTAAACACGGCCTTGCCCCAACTTTTTTGAAACGTGTTGATGCCATGAAATTTAACATCAACTTATTTTTCCCTTAATATGATAGATTTTCTCAGTTTAAACATTTGATATGTCATCTCTGTAGTATTCTGAATAAAATATTGAAACTTTAACCTTCCACTTCATTGCAATCTGTTTTTATTCACAAGTTGTACAGTGTCCCAAATCTTTTTGAATCGGGTTTGTAATATCCTAATAATTTTTGCATTATATTTAGGAAAAGGTGAGTGCTTAAAACGTTAAGCAGTGGTTAATGTCTTAATAATGATGACTACATTTTAAAAATCCATTTTTATTTAAAGATAATATGACATTAATGGGAAAAAGGTTTTCAGTTCTTCTGACTGGAAATACACAGAATGTGCATAAGACCTTTGTGGATCATCTTCAAAGAGAAATATCAGATCTGCAGGAGGTGGATAGAGTGGATGAG
>JAAIIK010019125.1:19359-37118 GCA_014706435.1 Silurus glanis | reverse complement strand
ACAAGAGATCAGGAAAACCTTCAACGAGCTCAATCCCCGAAAATGTCGCAACCATTCAGCAACTTGTTCCAGTGATGTTCTTCTGCTCATGAAGCGCGTGAAAACACCTCGAATGACTCATGGCAGCATCCCCATATGTCCAACGTATGTCATGTCAAATGTCTTTTTGGCAGATTTGCTTAGTTTAATGCAGAATTCTGCGTTTGCTCTTTGTTCTAACTTGCTGTCCATGATAAAATTGCAGACGTGTTAACGCACGTGGTCAGAATAGCACAAGATAGCACCATTAGTCTCGAACCTTTATGATACCACCTCGTATGAAGTAAAAGCAAGATCTCATTGTATGAAATATATGATTTTAAGTAGGAAGTAGAAATTATGTGCCTTAAGATTTACATAATGTGAAGAATTTACACAGGACAACGTAGTAGGAACTGAAAGGCAACGTTTGTAGGATTCAAAATGATACAAGTAGAATTTGAATAAGAAAACGATCTCGTTGAGGAGAACCTGGAGGACAGTAAAATTTTATGTCATATGTGCTTCAGGTCCCCTTGAGAAGTGCAAGAGTAGGAAAGACAAAACTGATAAATGTAGTTTAGTGACAAATGCCCTGCTTCTCAAACTGATCTGAGAACATTGTTAAAATTAATGCTTCGGCAGGCTCAGCAGGTGACACATAAAACTAAAGAGAAGGGCTACTGGGCCTCATAGGAGCTGAGCAACTGTTAATTCCATCATAAAGAGTTGACAATAGCACCAATTCATTGAGGTAGATGTTTGCATAGTGTGTTCATGGAGTCTGTGTGAAGCGGGTTCTCTGGTAGAGATTTGATTTGCTGTGTCAGGTAATCAGTGGGAGGTAACAGTGAGAAGCAGCGCTGACCGGCAGTGAACTGGCTGTGTGATTTAAACAGGTCCTAAACTCAAAGAGAAAGAGGCCTCTGCTGATATTATTTATGACTGCTCCACGCAGGGTTGTGGGAAAAAATAATAAATAATGGAGAGTGTTCACGCTAATTGTTAGGTTTTAATTAATGGGCTGTAACCTTTAGAGAGCAGCAAAGGTGGTGAGGGAAATGATTCATGTTTGCCTTTGCATATATGAATATGCAAATCACTAAGCGCTCTCCTTGAGGAGAGCACAATATTCTAATATCTATATTTTCATACCATTTTATTCTGTTTTATTGCCGAAGTTGATATTGGAGTAATAGTGAGTGGGGTCCATTATATATATAAAAAAAACCCCACCCCCACCTCATGCACTCAAGGCATGTTGTAATTGTGTGTACTGTAGGTATATTTGTACGCAGCAGGTAGTCCACATTACTGATCCACCATGTAATGGAATCTTAACACACTTTTGCTTTTGTATTCTAGCTATAAATTAGCATTAGTGTGGTTCCTGACACTAGCGCTTGCATTGGATAAAAATAATTTGCCTCATTTTAGCTGTCCCTGGCTTTGGTTAAGGAATGGTCTGAGCCACACAACCACTGCAATTGCTATTAAATTAGCACGCTATTTGCAATTAGCATTTTTAATTTCTTTCAGTAAAGGAATTTGAATATTGGTTGTGTTGCGTGTTCGCATGTTAACTCCGCAGCTCTCCATAAATTAGCTTTAATGTGAGTTTGAAAGATTGCAGATTAGCCCCAGAGTGTATGCTAGTGCTAGAGGTTGATATCAAGCTTGGTTTAGTGAGATTCCTCTGGAGGTAGTCTGGGAGAAAAGGACACATCCTTTGGGCATCCCAGACACTGAAAGAGATGAAAGCTGTAGCTGGTGCAAGCAGGAGCTTGGTGTCTTTCTCCTCATGTTAAGTTGTATACATGATCATGTTCATTGGCACAGAAGTGACTGTGTAAATGTCTGTAATCCAGGAATTGAGTCAGAATCCCCTGAACAACTGCAACAGCAGTAAAAAGTAAAGCTATTCCACTGAAATGGAGGTGAACCTGACCATTTTACTGCTTGCATGGTTTACAGTTGTGTGAGGATAAGAGACTCTGAAGGCATTTTTGTGCTTTTAGGTTGAATTGATGAGCATAGAAGAACTTGAAGAACAGAAGAACCATGCAACTAATATGCTATTATAATTAAAACTAAATTATTTTATAACCTGGCCCCATATTAACAAACAAGCTAGCAGTAAGGATTACATCCATTCATAAATGGGATAGAAACATTTTCAGAAATCTCCAGGTTTACACACCAATATTTTTTATTTATTTATATTACAAATTTATTCAGAAATCCTGTCATGTTAACAATATCTGTTTTCTTAGCAGGTTATTAACATTTAGAATATGATTATTTATGAAAATCCTGTCAGAAATCCTGTCAGGTTAGCTTTTATTAGCAACCTAGCAAGTAGTAGTAGTGAGAATTATGAGATATTTGCTTATCTATTGCAGTTTAGGTCGATAAATATCTCCAAAATCATTGTAGAAATCTTGCCATGTTAGAACCTCATATCTAGCTGGTAGGTTTTAGTAGTTTATGTTATTAATATTTACAAATCTGAACAATCCTCTAAGACATCCTGTCAGATAGTATCATTTTACAAATGGTGAAGATTATGAATATGTATTAATATTACTGAAAATCCTGTCAGAGATCCTACTTATTTTAGCTAGCTAATTTTCTGTGGATGTTTAGATTAGTAAGATTTAAGTGTAGGACTTTAAAAATCCTGTCAGAAATCCTGTCAGGTATTTACAACATTTCATAAATATGATTTCAAACTCTAATCAGAAAGAGTGTAAAGTTACCAAATTTTAATTTCTCTGTAATTATGCAATTTATTTTATTAACAATTATGAATGAGAGATCTTGTCACTTGTGTAGCTAGCTTTAGCAGTTCTAATTATTAACATTGTTATTCTATTTTGATCAAGGTTAGTACATGATAGCTAGCTGGGTTCTAGTATAGTATTAGGTCTCGGTTTCAGCAACGGTAAAGCTGATGCATTCGTTTCAAGAAAGTGGCAGAAGTCAGCCATTTTGGTTATTTTGGCTGAGGAGAAGACTGACTTTAAAGAAAGCCACACACACAGGAGAGCCACTGCTGTAGAGAGGACCAGCAGAGGAGAGAGAGGTGGAGACTTTGAGAAGGTCTTTGGTGTAGGCCTTTGGTCAGAAAAACTGAGAGAGGAAGTAGAATGATAGAGGGAAGGAAGCAGGTCAACAAGCGGCCAGCAAAGAGCACAGGAGCAGGAGAGAGAGAGCGAGCGAAGGAGTGAAAATTGGAAAGAAGAGAGGGAGGCTGAGAGGTGTGTCTGTGTGTCTGTTAGAAATGTAGCCTCAGGCTATTTAGAGTGTGAGAGTCATACCCTGCCTAAGGGTGGCTAGCCTCCATCGGCTCAGGTGAGGATGTACCTGTAGGCTAGCACTCGCTTTATAAACCTGTCCACCGCAAACGAAGCCACTGCTCCATTAAATAATGGCTTAATAAGCACCGCTACATATGCTGCAATCCATTGTACCAAACACTACCAAGTTCTGATATTGAGAAAAAAAACATGGACGCCGAGAGCAAGGTCATGTTTGTATGGCCGAGTCTCTGAATTTGATAAAAAAAAATTGATGTAAAGAAGATCTTTATAAATTATTGCTTTAAGATTAGTGATGAGAAACAACACATATGCTAGTTCACCTACTAGCATTAGTCATATCAGACAGCAATCGACTGAATTACATTAAACACGGGAAATTACAAGCCTTTTAAAAGATATCCCAAGATATTAAAAATCAAGTACAATTGAATTTCACCAAGAAGCAAACACTGCAGGGGAAAATTTGGTAAAAAGCTGCAAAAATAGATTAATAATAACCATGTTTATTTTATTTCATGAATCAGGACTCAAATCAGTAACATGGGTAACAAAGGCAATTTGAAAAACATAAATTAGCTTCACAATTACCATGGCACTGTTAAAGTGCCATGGTAATAATCTACATATATGTAGATATAGTATACATATAGTAGTTAAATGTACAATAATCAACATAATCTACACAGATGTTTATTATTATCATCATATCCACTAGCTTTCAGTGTTTTATTCCTATTATAAAACAGCTTATTTACAGTTTATCATAAAACATTTGTCCCTTAAATTATAGTAGTGGTAAACAGTTCCCTTTCCCTTTTTTTACCTGAAATTAAAAATAAAATAAAATTTTGGCATCAACTTGCTGAAAAAAAAAGGTTAAATGTAGAGTTTTGGTTATTGCACCAACAGGAAGTAATAGTACTTGGGGCAGGGCTGGAAGCACTGTTTACTGCTGAAAATTTTCCTGCATTGAGAGGAACCAGACTAAAAAGGAAACCCGTCCTCATCTGGGTGGCACTGAATGTCCACTCATTAAGTAAAAGGTGCTCAAATGCAGAACTGTTCATGCAAATTGCATTCCTCAGCCATTGTAGCAAACTGTTGATATCAATTACAGTCCAAATACATCCTCATAGCTCTTGAGTTGACAGTAAATCAATGGATCTTTAGGCTGTTCAGTAGAACCATCCTCACCTGCACAGAGTGGTCTCCAGAGAAAGCTCTGCCCCCTACTGTCTTCATTATTCTAGGTACCAGCAAATAGCCTACACCTTTTGACTAAAGTAGGTGTTGTGGATCATAATGAACAAAAGTTTGCCATTCTGTGATTTATATGTTAGTAGTAGTATCTCGAGTTACTTCTATATAATTAAGGATTATTTAGAATATCATTTTCATTTTTATTTGATTTTTTTTTTTTTTACCACAATTGGTTTATATATACCCCTTACATTTTAGCAACGCTTTTAGTATATCTTCTCAAGGGACAATACTATAAAAATTAAACTTGGATATATTTTAGAATAGTCAATGTGCAGCTTGTATAACAGTACAAATTTAATGCATTTATTACTGCTGCATGCATTTCTGTTTGACCATTTTTATTAAAATAAAATAAAAAATTTTTAATTAATTAATATAAATAAATAAATAATATAATACAAATAAATATATTTCACTAATTAATAAAATACATTTGCATAAAGCATCCATATTTGTTCATGCCCATTTTGATTAGAGTATTGAAATATTAATTTACATTAATTTGTATAAATTTATTTATTATTTAAAGTATTTAATTACATTTTTGTTAAACTTACGCTTATAAAGAACATTATCTTCATTTTTATAACCATATTATCTGTGTAAAGCAGCCTATCAACCCTTCATTTTCACCATATCACTGTATTATTTCCTGGCTATCAGACATAGACGTAGGCTAGCGAAGCTAACAATGAGCAAGGCAACAAGAGGAATGGTGTGAAAATAAATAAAAACAAAGACATTCCTGAACACCCATGGCCATATATGAGGGAGATAATCAAAATTATCGGCTTTAAAACTTGATGGCTTTCAAGAATTCGCCGTAAAATTTGAGAAAGCACATACAGGTAATCTAACATTTTATTGTTATACAGTGCCTTGCGAAAGTATTCGGCCCCCTTGAACCTTGCGACCTTTTGCCACATTTCAGGCTTCAAACATAAAGATATAAAACTGTAATTTTTTGTGAAGAATCAACAACAAATGGGACACAATCATGAAGTGGAACGATATTTATTGGATATTTCAAACTTTTTTAACAAATAAAAAACTGAAAAATTGGGCGTGCAAAATTATTCAGCCCCCTTAAGTTAATACTTTGTAGCGCCACCTTTTGCTGCGATTACAGCTGTAAGTCGCTTGGGGTATGTCTCTATCAGTTTTGCACATCGAGAGACTGAAATCTTTGCCCATTCCTCCTTGCAAAACAGCTCGAGCTCAGTGAGGTTGGATGGAGAGCATTTGTGAACAGCAGTTTTCAGTTCTTTCCACAGATTCTCGATTGGATTCAGGTCTGGACTTTGACTTGGCCATTCTAACACCTGGATATGTTTATTTGTGAACCATTCCATTGTAGATTTTGCTTTATGTTTTGGATCATTGTCTTGTTGGAAGACAAATCTCCGTCCCAGTCTCAGGTCTTTTGCAGACTCCGTCAGGTTTTCTTCCAGAATGGTCCTGTATTTGGCTCCATCCGTCTTCCCATCAATTTTAACCATCTTCCCTGTTCCTGCTGAAGAAAAGCAGGCCCAAACCATGATGCTGCCACCACCATGTTTGACAGTGGGGATGGTGTGTTCAGGGTGATGAGCTGTGTTGCTTTTACGCCAAACATAACGTTTTGCATTGTTGCCAGTCATCTGACCAGAGCACCTTCTTTCACATATTTGGTGTGTCTCCCAGGTGGCTTGTGGCAAACTTTAAACGACACTTTTTATGGATATCTTTAAGTAATGGCTTTCTTCTTGCCACTCTTCCATAAAGGCCAGATTTGTGCAGTATACGACTGATTGTTGTCCTATGGACAGTGTCTCCCACCTCAGCTGTAGATCTCTGCAGTTCATCCAGAGTGATCATGGGCCTCTTGGCTGCATCTCTGATCAGTCTTCTCCTTGTATGAGCTGAAAGTTTAGAGGGACGGCCAGGTCTTGGTAGATTTGCAGTGGTCTGATACTCCTTCCATTTCAATATTATCGCTTGCACAGTGCTCCTTGGGATGTTTAAAGCTTGGGAAATCTTTTTGTATCCAAATCCGGCTTTAAACTTCTCCACAACAGTATCTCGGACCTGCCTGGTGTGTTCCTTGTTCTTCATGATGCTCTCTGCGCTTTAAACGGACCTCTGAGACTATCACAGTGCAGGTGCATTAATACGGAGACTTGATTATACACAGGTGGATTCTATTTATCATCATTAGTCATTTAGGTCAACATTGGATCATTCAGAGATCCTCACTGAACTTCTGGAGAGAGTTTGCTGCACTGAAAGTAAAGGGGCTGAATAATTTTGCACGCCCAATTTTTCAGTTTTTTATTTGTTAAAAAAGTTTGAGATATCCAATAAATTTCGTTCCACTTCATGATTGTGTCCCACTTGTTGTTGATTCTTCACAAAAAATTACAGTTTTATATCTTTATGTTTGAAGCCTGAAATGTGGCAAAAGGTCGCAAAGTTCAAGGGGGCCGAATACTTTCGCAAGGCACTGTATATTTCTTGTCATGAGCCATTTTAATGTTTTCAGTAAAAAATATTTTTTGCTATGTCTGTAATATTAGCATAAATATAAAAAAGTCTTGCCTTCGAATTCCCTGCCCCAGTTTTTGAAGGGGTTAAAGTTTTTTCCATACAATTTAGTTTGTGTTTTATATAAGGGATGCTGGCACATGTTACTATTTTTTAAATAAGGATGTTCTTAATTTCTGTAGTATATAGCTGTTATTTAAAATTTGAGGTTTAGTCAGATAGTTTCTATACTGCCATACAGGTGAAGTATAAATTATAAACTTCCTGTTTGAACTTCAGTAAAATGCACAGGATAACTCACCGTAGATTTGTCATTTGTAATAAATAAATACATATATATATATATATATATATATATATATATATATATATATATATATTTGCAAAAGTATTGGGACACCTGACCTTTCCTGCTATATGTGGTTCCCCTTCAGGAACTCGAGCTGCGTCGAAACGCTATGGGAACGCCTCTGCGTGACCGCGCTCTGAACCACGTGTGTAATCTGACCAATAGGCGTTTGGTACGTGACGTCATCAGCGGGCGACGTCGCGTAAACAGGAAGCTACAAATGGCTGCGAGATGGACCAGACGCTAGCTTTCTGCTCGTTCAGGTAAGCGCTGTTTCGCTGTGTTTTTCTTTCTGATCGAGTGATGGCTGGCAGGCAGGTTTATCGAAAGTGCGTTCATCCGTGTCCGCGTTTCATTACCGGTGAGGATTCGCATGATCGGTGTGCTGTTTGCCTGGGAGTGGAGCATGCACAATCGGCTCTCGAGGGAGACGATTGCTCGCATTGCAGCCGCATGGCTATGCGCACGCTTCGCTCCCGGAGAGCGCTCTTCGAGAAGAGCTCTCTCCCTCGCGGCTCCGGTCCCGCTCTCGCTGAGGCACAGCGGCGCCGGCGCTCGTGGGGTTCGCAGGCCGATATAGCAGCGGGGCTGGAGTCGGATGCGTCCGCTTCAGCTTCGTCTGCTGAATCGAGCTCCTGCTCGCTCGGAGAAGCAGGCCCGATGGCTGCTTCTTCTCCCGGTACGAGCAGCGCGGCATTACATGTCTCTCCTTCCGAGGAAGGTGAGCTGATGGATGCTAGCGAGCCCGTGGGTTCCTCACAGCCTGTGCTGTATGAGGAGCTCCTCGAGGTCGTGACACGGGCCGTTGCTAGGCTGGATTTAGCTTGGCCGATGGAGCAGCAGAAGCAGCGCAAACCCAGTAAGCTGGATGAGCGCTTTCTGCAACCTGTGTCACTTCCTCGGCGCCGGGGCCTGCCGTTTTTCCCCGATCTGCACGCCGAGGTGTCCAGATCCTGGGAATCCCCGTACTCAGCGCGCACTTCTTCTCGCCACTCCTCGCTCTACGCGAACGTGGTTGGGGCTAAGGCGTGCGGCTACGGGGCAATGCCGCATGTTGAAGAGACGCTAGCCAGCTATCTCTCTCCAAGCGTAGCATCGTCACTGAAGGCTCCGGTATTCCCTACTAAACCGCTACGTGCTACATCGGCTTTAGTAGGGAAGGCTTACGCGGCAGCAGGTCAGGCTGCAGGTTGTCTCCACACCATGGGTGTATTACAGGCATACCAGGCTGATCTGCTACGTGATCTGGATGAGGGAATTAGCCCCGGGACCGCTGATGTTAAGGAGTTACGTCGCGCTGCCGACTTAACCCTTAGGGCCACGAAGCACACGGCGCGGGCCGTTGGTCGGTCCATGGCGGCCCTGGTGGCCACAGAGAGGCATCTGTGGCTCACCTTGTCTGACCTCCCGGACAAGGATCGGGCTGTGCTCTTGAACGCACCGATGGCTCCTCCTGGCCTGTTTGGCGACGCGGTGACGGCGGTCGTGAACAGGTTTCAGGAGTCTAAAAAGCAATCGGCTGCGTTTCAGCAGTACCTCCCTCGCCGTTCACGTGGGGCTGGTCGGCGGCAGCCCCAGCCCGGTCCGTCCGGGCACCGCGAAGCCCAGAAACAGAGCGTCGCCACCCGATCTCCGCGGGCGGGGCCTAAAGGTCCGAGGCGTCGCTCTGGGCCCAAGAAGGAGCAAGGTGACCTGAGGGTCACCCTCGCCTCTAACAAACGGGCCGTGGTGCGGAGATCCTGACGATCTTCGGTCGAGGGGACGGTGTACACCTCACGCTACGGTGCCCGTCCCTCCCCTGCACCACCAGGGGGGCGGGCCGTTGGCTCTGCCACAGGATGTGCTTCAGAGCACGGCCTCCCTCCAGCGGGCGTCTCCCTCCACTTCCGCCCAGAGTCTCGGTACGGATGGGGGAGACCCGCCGCCTCTCACGAGGTGTCATCAGCTGCAGGGCCCCGCCCCAGCTGCTCTGAGTGGGTCTGAGGCCAGCCCCGAGGGGCTGGTTCCCCTGAGGGACTTTCTGGCAGCATGGGAGGGGCTGCCAGAAGTCTCCCGGTGGGTCCTGCGGACCATAGAGGGCGGTTACGCGATCCAGTTCGCGTCCTCTCCTCCCCGTTTCGGCGGGATGTGTCCCACCCTGGTGGGGCCCGAGCAGGCTCTGGTCCTGGAACAAGAAGTACGCACACTCCTGGGGAAAGGGGCCATCGAGGTGGTTCCCCCCTCGGTTCAAGAGTCAGGCTTCTACAGCCCGTACTTCGTCGTTCCGAAGAAGGATGGCGGGTTGCGTCCCATTCTAGATCTTCGCTCCTTGAACCGCTCTCTCAGGAGGCTCAGGTTCAGGATGCTCACCCTCAAGGGGGTCGTGACTCAGATCAGGTCTGGGGACTGGTTCGTCACTATAGATCTGAAGGACGCGTACTTTCACGTCTCCATCCTTCCTGCACACAGGAGGTTCCTGAGGTTTGCCTTCGGGGGCGTGGCATACCAATATCGGGTCCTCCCGTTCGGCCTGGCACTCTCGCCCCGCACCTTCACGAAGTGCGTCGATGCAGCACTGGCCCCGTTGCGGCTCCAGGGCATCCGCATTTTGAATTACATCGACGATTGGTTGATCCTGGCTCATTCAGAGCGTCAGGCGATTCGGCATCGGGATGTCGTCCTCGCCCACATGAAGGTGCTCGGGTTTCGGCTGAACGCCAGCAAAAGCGTGCTTTCTCCAGTGCAGAGAACCACCTTTTTGGGCGTGGTGTGGGACGCGGCCAGGATGCAGGCACGGTTGTCGCCTGCTCGGGTCGAGGTCATCCTCACCGCCGTCAGGAGAGTGCGGGAAGGCCAGCCACTCACTGTGAGGCAGTTTCAGAGGCTGCTGGGTCTCATGGCAGCGGCGTCCAGCATAGTTCCGCTCGGGCTCCTGCACATGAGGCCCCTCCAGTGGTGGCTCCGGGGCAGGGGGTTCTCCCTCAGGGGGAACCCGCATCATGCTATCAAGGTCTTGCGGCGTGCCCTTCGAGCCTTAGATGTCTGGAAAGACCGACCTTTCCTGTCCCGTGGCCCGGTGCTGGGGGCTCCGTGCCGTCGCGTGACGCTGACGACGGACGCTTCCCTCACGGGGTGGGGAGCGGTCATGAGTGGCCACTCCGCCCAGGGTCTGTGGAGCGGCCCACGTCTCTCGTGGCACATAAATTGCCTGGAGATGATGGCAGTGTATTTGGGTTTACAGCACTTCCTCCCGGCCCTGAGAGATCGCCATGTGTTGGTCCGGACGGACAATACTGCGGTAGTCTCTTACATCAACCACCAGGGGGGTCTCCGATCTCGCCCCTTGTACAAGCTAGCGCGAGCGGTCCTTTTATGGTCTCAGGACAGGCTCCTGTCTTTGAGGGCCATTTACATCCCGGGTCGGTTGAATGTCAGAGCAGATGCCCTGTCGAGGCAGGGCCCGAGGCCTGGAGAATGGCGACTCCACCCCGAGGTGGTGGAGCTCATATGGCGGAGGTTCTACAGAGCCCAGGTGGATCTTTTTGCGACCCAGGAGACCTCGCACTGTCCCCTCTGGTTCTCTCTCTCTCACCCAGCCCCGTTAGGGCTGGATGCCATGGTGCGGTCGTGGCCGAGGCTACGCCTGTACGCTTTCCCCCCGATCGCTCTGCTCCCTGGAGTTCTGGAGAGAGTTCGCCGGGACGGAGTCCGTCTCCTCCTGGTAGCGCCTCGTTGGCTGGGCAAGCCATGGTTTGCGGATCTGGTGTCCCTGCTCGAGGGCCCTCCGTGGGAAATTCCTCCCAGGAGGGATCTCCTCTCACAGGCGGGCGGAACCCTGGTTCACCCCCGCCCAGAGTTGTGGAGGCTGTGGCTGTGGCCCCTGAGGGGGCACAGTTCGTAGCAGCTGGTCTCTCTACCGAGGTAGTTGGCACCCTTCTCCACTCCAGAGCTCCCTCCACGAGGAGGTCGTATGCTGCACGGTGGCGACTGTTCACGTCTTGGTGCGAGCACCATCGCCTGGATCCTGTTGACTGCCCGATCGGTTCAGTTCTGGAGTTCCTACAGGAACAGTTCGCCGCAGGGTTGTCCCCTTCGACCCTCAAGGTTTACGTGTCCGCCATCGCGGCTTATGGCACCCAGCCATAACTCAGCCGTTAGCCGAGGTGGCCCTTAGGTTTCTGTCGATCAAGACCACCTTCCTCTTGGCGGTTTCCTCCCTGAAGAGGATCGGGGATCTGCAGGCTCTGTCCGTGGCCCCGTCTCGCCTGGAGTTTGCCCCTGGCATGACCAGGGCGTTTCTCTACCCGAAACCTGGGTACGTGCCTAAGGTGCCTTCGGCTCCCTCACGTCCTGTCGTTTTGCAGGCATTCTGCCCTCCTCCGTATACAGCCCCCGAACAGGAGCGACAGCACCGACTGTGTCCAGTGCGAGCACTGGACACTTACCTCCGCATGACGAGTCCGTGGAGGAGGTCGGAGCAGCTGCTTGTCTGCTATGGCCCGAACAGGAAAGGTTTCCCGGCCAATAAGCAGACTTTGAGCAGATGGGTAGTGGATGCGATTGTGTCGGCTCACGAGTCCTCTGGCCTCCCCGCACCGCTTGGGGTCCGGGCTCACTCCACCCGGAGTGTGGCGGCCTCTACGGCCTGGTCCGCTGGAGTGTCCCTCCGGGACATTTGTGACGCTGCGGGTTGGTCCACCCCGCTGACCTTCGTCGGGTTCTATGACCTTGACCTCCGAGCCACCCCGGGCTCCTCTGTCCTACGTGCTGGTGCCGAGGCCCTCACTCTCTAGGCAGGGTCTGGTCAGTGTGGCGTGATTGGACACTCGTTCCCATAGCGTTTCGACGCAGCTCGAGTTCCTGAAGGGGAACGTCTCTAGGTTACGACCGTAACCCTAGTTCCCCGAGGGAACGAGACGCTGCGTCTCCGTGCCACACTCCCTGCATCCCTGCGGCGCTTACCTTCTCTCGCAGTAGCTAGCGTCTGGTCCATCTCGCAGCCATTTGTAGCTTCCTGTTTACGCGACGTCGCCCGCTGATGACGTCACGTACCAAACGCCTATTGGTCAGATTACACACGTGGTTCAGAGCGCGGTCACGCAGAGGCGTTCCCATAGCGTTTCGACGCAGCGTCTCGTTCCCTCGGGGAACTAGGGTTACGGTCGTAACCTAGAGACGTTCTTTTCCAAACTGTTACCACAAAGCTTGAGGCACTCATTTCTACAGGATGTCTTTAGATGCACTATAATCAAATTTTGCATTCACTTAAACTTGGAAACCCAAACCTGCTCCAGCATGGCAATGAACCTGTGCACAATGTGAGCTTCTTGAAGATCTGGTTTACATGCTTTGGAAAGGAAGATCTTGAGTGGCCTGCTATAAAGCTTTGATCTCATCTCTACTGAACACCTTTGGGATGAATTGTAATGCTGACTGCACCCCAGGTCTCCTCACCTACATCAGTACCTGTAACTAACCTATAATTACATCAGTTATTATAATTATTAAATTAATTAAAACAAATTTAATTAATTAATTTATTTTTTGTCATCTTAGTCTTTTCTGTTTGACTATTTTTATGAAAAATAAAAATAAATAAATAAATAAATAGAAAAGAGGCAAAACCTTTAACGTAACACACATTTATTTACAACGTCCTTTCTTTACTCAGATATATATACATAAAAAAAATAAATTTCACCAAAAAAATAATTTGAATCAGTAAATGCTACATGCACCAAGTCTCAAATCAAGCACCAAAATCCGCCATGATGCACATCCAGCAATTAAAACCGTCCGTGTGGAAACAAAAGTTGCATTTGGTGCCCCGATGATTTACGGAATTTAAAACACTATAATTACTTAAAAGATTTTACAAGAATATTTAGTCTTCATGCTCTATATTGAGTTTGGGTTCATTCATAATAAATCTACATTTCATAAAGCATCAATATTCATCCATGCCCATGTTGATTAGAGTATTAAAAACTTGAAAAGTATTAATTTAAGGTACATTAAGAACAGATAAAAATGTGCAATTAAGTTGCAATTAATCAGAAGTTAACTCATGACAATCATGGACTAATTCATCGCGATTAAATATTTAAATTGATTGACAGTCATAAAAAAAATAAAAAAAAAATTTATATAAAAGAAAATATAAAAATAAATATATATATAAATATATATATATATATATATATATATATATATATATATAGTATTATGGTATAATTGGTGTATCTTTTACTTTTCATAAGTTGAAAATTCATGGATTTTTGGCAGCAGGTTCATCAAGCAGTTCTTCTCCGCTGGTTGTTGTGAATGTTCCAGTTATCAGGAAAATGGAAAATAGATTAAAAGATGAAAATACAGGTTCCACTGGTCCACCTTTGGGCTTAGTTCTTGCATTGTTTTACATGTGCAGAGAAAAACACATGTTTTCTAAGGATGTTTGTATTGACATTGTTCTCACTGCTACCACTCTAAAAAAAAAAATAACCTTACCAATGCTGAACAGGTCGACTCCAGGGATGTGTAGGTGAAAACACTGGCTTACTACACTGCACACATGGCTGTAGATATTGATCAGCCTTTAAGACTACCGTGAAGGGCTTCTAGCCATCTCTGTTTTTAGAAATGTATTAACTCGCTGTGACATTGCTGCACTTTTGACTATAAATTGCTTATTTGAGTCTCTGTCACAGAATCTGAGAGATGCCCGAAGAGCCCTGGCTTCACATTTCATCTTCCCAAAGCACTCTGACGTGGATTTCCCTCATTTAGTTTCAGCTCACTGACAGCCGGGGCTTTGCATCGCCAATAAAAAGCCTTTTATGCCGTGCAGGATTTGTTTTCCTTTCAGACATCGTCTGCCATCCGACATGTCTAGCGATGTTATTCAGACACTGACATCATATCCTGACTGACTGTCTCCTGTGTTTTCTTCTCTGACAAGTCGGGGTGAGAGAGAATTCAGCTGGGATTGAGACTGACTCCTTATCACGAAATATTCACTGAATCCACAAACATCTGCACAAATAACCAAAGATGAATCTGTTTAATGAGAATGAACTACTGATGTGCTCTAAATAAAGTTATATACAGATACAAATATGAAGTGCAGACATATAAATTCTGTATAATATATTCCATTATATTTATATATTTTTGAGAACAGAAGGAAGCGTCAAGGAACTAAAGCCTCAACAAATGGGTAAGCATCTGGTTTTTAATGGACAAACATAGACATGAACATGTGATTCATTCATTCCTTCAAATTCATATCCTGTAGTAATTGGGTCACACTTTCAATGAGACTCCAATTTCTTTTATTTGAGGTTTGTTTGAAAAAATAAATTGAGAAAGTAATCCTGGTTTAGCCACACCCTCTTTATCATAGAACTTGCATTACTCCCTTTATATATATATACATACCACTGACTGACTCACTCACTCATCACGAAATCTCAAAAACCACTGAACAGATTGCAATGAAATTTGGAACATACCTTCCTCTTGGGTCTTAGGTGCTCACTAAGAAAGGGTTTTGAAAAATTCGCCCTGGATTCGAAATAACAGTACGGATCCTAATGAAACTTACTACATTGTTTCTTATTACATGTTATTTTTACAAATTATTTTCAAAGTAGTTTGCCCTGTATCGGTACTACAAAGGGGTAGTACGTTATTTGTTGACGTTACGTTCTGATCTCTGATCATCCAGTCCTGCTCAGTGCTTACTGCTTATTGCCATATTGCTTAGCGTTCTGCCTTCCGTAGCGAAGCACGGGTACTTTCAGCTAGTATATATATATATATATATATATATATATATATGTGTGTGTGGCTGCATATGTAACTACATACAATGAATGTAAACCCTTATCGTAGTTCTCATTGATTCTTTCAGGAATTTTTTTAGGGAAACTTTGGGAATCAGTAATGAATGGATTGATGGATTGATTAATTCGGTCAGTAATTCAGTGCCACCCAGATAAGAACAGGTTCCCTTTTGAGTCTGGTTTCCTCTCAAAGTTTTTTCCTCATGCAGTCTCATCCTCCTCTCCACAATCATCACTGGCTCATTAGTCATGAACTTACATTTATAAGGAACAATTGTATTACTTTATCTGAAATTAGATACTTTGATTGTATTTGTCCTTTGAATACTAATGATTCTTCTACTTTGTGACATGATGCTGTCATTTTATTTGTTCCTTGAAGATCCCTTACTTTGTCTTTTTCTTTTTTTGACTGACTTGTTTGATCTTTGTTTTATTCTGGTATGTTGAAAAGGTTGTTGTGTTGATGGTTAATGCAATGTTAAGGTGTACATTTTGAAATCTCACAAATCAACTGTTCACTCACCTTTGGCAGGAGAGTGAAGAGTGTGAGTAAGGAGTGTGCTTTACAGATGTGGTGCTGAGTGTAAATGTCCATCATCTTCTTGTGTCTTTGTCTGTTTTCCTGATGTCCTCATTTTATGTCATAATTCTGCTTTATAGTTCTTCCTTATATGTGTAACTGTGAGGTGGTAGACTAATGGTACTAACTGGTGCTATTTTGACCACGTGCATTACCACATCTGTAATTTTATCACGAACAGCAAGCTGAAACAAAAAGCAAACATAGAATTCCCCGTGGAACTGCGCAAATCTGTTACAGAGATGTTTGACATGACATATGTTTGACATATGGGGATGTTGCAATGAGTCGTTTAAGGTTTTTTGAGCAGCTCGCACACTTCAAGAGCGGAAGAACATCACTGGAAGACGACGAGAGGTCAGGAAGACCTTCAATGAGCTCAACCCAATAAAATTTCGAAACCATTCAGCAACTCGTGCATGATTATCGCCGGGGAACGATCCACATGATTTCACTTCCACACCCACTCTACTCGCCAGATTTGGAGGATTGCAGAAGGTGCTTGACACGCTTCAAAAAAAAAGACTTCCAGGACACATTCCAGAAGTCGAAGGAATGCTGTGAGAACTGTATTGCTGTGTAAGGGGACTATTTTGAAGGTCATAGTGTGTAAAGATAGATAAATAAAAAATACTTTATCGTAAACAGAGACAATCTCGAAACATTATGATGCTCTTGAATCTGCAATCTTGCACTGAAGAACTATGATAAATAAATAGCTAGGCTGCTAATAGGTTATGCGAGGTATTACAAAAAGCTAGTTTGTTTTTTCTTGAAATATGGAGAGACAAATGGCTAAATAAATCAAATTCAAACATTCATACCTAAATAACTGCAATCACTAGCTAAACAGGGTTGATGCTAGTCACATCAAGTGGTCAGCTAGTTACAAGGTTTTGACATGAAGTATTGGTGTATAATGAGATCAACAACACTGGACAGGAAACAGCGCAAAATGAAAGGAAAAAAAATAAACCAGGAAGCAGTTGAAGTGGGGTTTAAGTGAATAAAGTCAAAAAAAGATCTGCTACAGAAAGAGCAAAGTGAAGTGGGATTGCATGTTGATTGATTTTCTGAAGCCACTTATTGTTTGGGAAGGCACAACCACACACACACACACACAAAACATTGATGTTGACTCTGTTCATTAGGAATGCACCATAGAAAGCGGAGAAATTACGCATTCAGATGTTGAGCCGGCGGAGTCAAGGTCTGTGCCCTCCCGTGGACTCGTCTCTCTCCGTGCATAACGAGTGTGCTGCATAATTCACACTTTCTTTAAATTCAATTAACACCTGATCAATAATTGAATGAATAATAAATGTTTCGTTTTTTTTTCAAACTAATTTACGAATAAACACAAAGTTTTTCCCTTTTCTCTTCTCTCTTCGAGTGGACTTTTATTGGGTTTTTTGTGGGGAATTGTGGGGCTGTTTTTTTCTCTCCCTTTCTCCTTCTCTCTCTCTCTCTCTTTTTCTCTCTCTCACACACACACACACACACACACACACACATATGCACCTTGATGTGGTGTGTAGCTCATCTCTCTCTCTCTCTCTCTCTCTCTCTCTCTCTCTCTCTCTCTCTCTCTCTAGCATTTATGATTCATCCTCAAATCTATCTTTCATTGCTCCATCGCTGGAGAGTGGAGAACCGGGCATGTGTGTGTGTGTGTGTGTGTGTGTGTGTGTGAAAGCAAACGTGTCAAACCAAAGTAACAACCTCAATAAAAAAAAAAAGATTTCTCATGAAATTAGGCTGCAGTCGTATGTCCCATGACTGCACAAATGAAGAACAAGCATCAATTATAAATATCTTCCTGCTTTCTGCGTGTGTGTGTGTGTGTGTGTGTGTGTGTGTGTGTGTGTGTGTGTGTG
>JAAIIK010019114.1:0-11533 GCA_014706435.1 Silurus glanis | reverse complement strand
TAATAATAATAATAATAATAATAATAATAATAATAATAATAATAATATATACTGCTTCTACTACAACTACTAACAATAATAATAATAATAATAATAATAATAATAATAATAATAATAAAATAAAAATATATACTACTACTACTACTACTACTACTAATAATAATAATAATAATAATAATAATAACTATAATAATATATACTGCTTCTTCTACTACCACTACTACTACTAATAATAATAATTAAATAATAATATATGTATATAATTTTAATGTATATAATATAATAATATTTATATTTTATTCCAAAATAAACTAATTCATTTTGTTCATTTATATATTTATTGATTTATCTATCTGTTAATAAATTAATAAAAAAAATATATAATTATTTATTTGTTTGTATAAATTTTTATTTTTGTGTCTGTTGTTTATCTACTTTCATTTACTCCTGTCTCATGTTACTGCCATAACGTTCAAATCACTTCCTTTTTCCCACATACATCTTGATGCACTTCACCACTCTGCCTCGTCTCATCTTAGACTTCTGTCTCCTTGATGCTCTACTTCTGCACCTTCTGCTGTTGTGCATGGTTCCACATGAACAGCCGAAACATCTGCATGCCCCACAAACACTTCTATTCCCAAATCCCATGCTTGCTTTAGTGGATCCTCTCACCTCTCACCTAGATTCATATCTAAGATCTAAGATATTCTCTTCATATCATAGTTTCTCTCAGGTGCACTGCTCAGGTGCACAATCAGAATTCAATCATCACAGGTCTGAAGCAAACTGCACAAGATCGAAGAAAACACTTTGCGTCTTTCTGTTCTGTTGAATTTGCACAAAAACACATCATTTGCCTTCATTTTAAATCTCCAGGAAAAATCTTAATGCACAGAAAAAATGCACAGAAAACCACAGGTCATTTTAAGAGATAATGAATGCTGTGGTTCGGCTGTGGCACCAGTGAAAGGAGACTTGTTCAGTTGTGTGCATTGAAAGGAGACTCGTTCAATTGTGTGCATTGTATCTCTTGCTTTAGTAATGCCATTCATTCTCGCTGTATACTGTAAGATACCTGTCTGTGATTCTGTGTTTCTCTATAATATTAATGGTTTCTATAGCCAGTCATAATGATGGTATACAGCAGTGGATTGATTCAGTTCGAACACCACTGAAGGTGTAAAAAGGGGTAAGGGGCTAAAGGGGTCACATGTTTATTACAGCACAGTGAAATTCTTTCTTCACATATCCCAGCGATGTTAGGGAGCTAAAGTCAGAGCGCAGGGTCAGCAATGATACAGCACCTCTGGAGCACAGAGGATTAAGGGCCATGTTTAAGGGCCCTAAAGTGGCAGCTTGGTAAAACTGTGGCTTTCCGATCAGTAACCCACAGCCTTAAACACTGACCTACAACTTAAAAGAGTAAAAGAGAATGATTGGCAGATATTTATCTCTAAGTGATATCTGTAAATGTTAAATGAGAGGGCACTGGTTTAGTATATTCCTCTTTGTTATACATATTTTGGTTTCTGGATTGATTTTGTCCTGAAACACTTCATGAGACGTTTTCTTCTATATGCCATCATTATTTCCTGGTTGGTTTTTCGCCTGAATCTAGTTAACACTGAATATTATGACTCCATATCATTGGCCCTGTACTTGCATTGCACTTGTGACAATAAAGTTGAATCTAATCTAATCTAATCTACCTGAAAGTACAGTATTTGTGCTTTGTGAACATCCAATTCCAGGTATCCCATTACAATGGTATAAGCTCCATTCTTGTAGGAAGGATTTCCACTAGATTTTGGAGCATTTTGAAAGAACCAGTAGGAAAGAAGAGGAAGAAAGGATGGAAGGAATCAATAATAAATATACACAATTGCTGAGAATTTGAAAAGACAGCAAGAATGAAATGAAAAAAATGAGTGTGAAGTTCCAAAATGAATAAATAATAATAAAAATAACGAGAAACAGATTATTTAATCCTGCATTCATATAAGGAAATGTGTAAGTTTCTTTGATGCATCTGTAAATCTGAACCTAATTCTGAAACTGTGGGTGTCTGGGGTTGATTATATTAATTATATTTCCTTTTTTTGTGTGTGAGATTTGGTCAATTACACAGCAAAGGTGAGTCATGCTAGCTCGGTAGTACAATACAACTAGTGCAACATGCAGCAAATGACTCCACTGATGATTGATGATGAAAAAATTTGAAGATTATGTTTTCATTTGTGTTCATTCAGGTGTAAGAGCATTAGTGAGACATTATTGATCACTCAGTTCATCCCAGTGGGGTTGAGGTCAGGGTTGTGTGCAGATCACTAGAGGCCTTCTACATCAGCCTTAACACACTATGCCTTTGCTAGCAAATCAACCAGGTAAGAAATGTGATTTTCTGGCTCAGGATAGTTTTAGTCATTGTCTTAATAAATAAATGTAGAATTCCTTAGATTTAGCATTAAAAATGTTCAATTTACATTTTAACTAACAGTCGCACCACTAAAACCACTGAAATTATGGAAATATTTTTCTTTTAACAATGTAAGTGTTAAGATGTTAAGAAACATCCCGTATGAGTTTTTATATACTACACATTCGACAAAACAGACGGGCATGACAGGCATGTGACATGCCATACGAGCAGAGGGATAACGAATACAAAGACAAAGCCAAAAAAAAAAAAAACACCTGACAAGAAAACAGAAACCATAACCTGAGTATAAAAAACACAAACAACAACTACGAAGCTGTACGGAAGTTTGTGGATCGTACGATTTGTGTGAAAAATCCCATTTCAATGTGGTTTGTCTCTTCTCCTCTCAGACAACATTTTTAGATTTTAAATGTATTATAAAAATTCATGTAACAGACTTTTAATTCTGTTATGTACGACAAATTTTAGATGTAGTGGTGCTCATTGCATTGTACATGTGTGTGATTGCATTTTTCCTATTGGTTGCCATAGATGGGCAAGAGACATGCGCACTGTGGAACTAGAGGGTTGGTGGGATTCTGGAGTTTTCCATGTCATGCGGTGTGATGTGTAATAAAGTTAAGAAGAGTTTAGAAGCCCTTGTTTATTGTTGCTTTCTTATACAATGAGGTCCAGCATAACATTATGACATTATGACATTAGGAGCGGTGAAGTAAATAACACTGATTATCTCTTCATTATGGCACCTGTTATTGGGTGGGATATATTAGGCAGCAATTTAACGTTTTATCCTCAAAGTTGACGTGTGAGAAGCAGAAAAAATAGGCAAGTGGAAGGATTTGAGCGAGTTTAACAAATTCTGATGGCTAGACGACTGGGTCAGGGCATCTCCAAAACTATAGCTCTTGTGGGATGTTCCTGGTCTGCAGTGATCAGTATCTATCAAAGTGGTCCAAGAAAGGAACAGTGGTGAACCGGCGATAGGGTCATGATGCAAGCGGGAAGCGAAGGCTGGCCCGTGTTGTCCAATCCGACAGACCAGCTGCTGTAGCTTAAATTGCTAAAGTAGTTAAAGCTGTTGATGAACCCAGCCATTAGGGTTGCACAAGTTAGTTCTTAGTGCCGGACCCAAGCACGGATAAATGGGGTGGGTTGTGTTAGGAAGGGCATCCAGAGTAAAACATGTGCACCATAAATTACTGAAATGCAATTTACAATTTAGTATCTCGGTTTGTAGATACCGATCCACATATGCCTGGAAAAGTGTTTGTCCACATGGTTTAGCTGCAAATGACAAATATTGAAGAGTGAATGTGAATCAGGTGCGAATATCATGTGACGTTAAAAGTACAAGTGCAGTGGCTGATGGGCTAATCACAGAAATCTCCTAGCACCATAAGATACAGTAGAAAACATTCGGCTGGCTAAAATGAAAGCGATTGGACCACAGTAGATTTATTAGCGCTCAGACGTGATGCAGCTTGTTAGCTTGTGTACAGAGACTAGGGCTAATTAGCGTGCGCTTCCTAGGATACGCAGATACTGTTTGGGAATCTTATTTACAGTCAGAGGTGACAAAAGTACACACATCGTTCACTTAAGTAGAAGTACAGAGGTTTTAAAAGACTCGTAAAAGTTGAAGTTCTGACTACACTTTTTCGCTCTAGTTAAGGTAAAGAAGTTTGGGCTCTGACATGTACTACAAGTAAATAGTAGTCATTACTACTGCCTGTTTTAGTGTCACGCTGGTAACTGGACCTCACATCATATTAATATATTAATACAACAGAATTTCAAATGTTGTTATCTAATGAATGTATCCAGGCTGAACATCCACCATATAGAACACAAGCAGAGAAACGATGATAATGATATCAGAAATGTCTCTGTTCTCAGTCATGTTTACATCGCTGACTCATCCACGTTAGCCCCAGACGTCTTGTTGCCTTCTGCTTTGCTCGTTGTTAGCTTCTTAAACTAGCCTACATCTGTGGTGCGTGAGAGCCAGGAAATGATACACCAGTGGTAGGTTGAAAATGCTGTGCAATGAAGAAAAAATATCGATCATTTCACCAAATAGATTAAAACTAAATTAACGAGCCTGTTTTGAAGATGTAAGAAGTAGAAAGTGTAAAAAGTGTAAAGAGTGAAAGTAAAGCATTGATACCAGAAAAATCTACTTAAATACCGTAACTAAGTATTTGTTCTTCGTTACCACCTCTGAGCCTATATAGTGAATAGGATGTGTTCTTGAGACCTGTCCACCTAGACTTAAGAATGGTGAGGCTTTTGTTATTTTGTTTATGGAGCCTACGTAGTGAATATGATGGGTGTTTGAGAAACGTTCACAGTGATATGAGGATGGTGAGACATTTGAGATAGTGTTTATGGAGCCTATATAGTGAATAGTATGTGTGCTTGAAACATTTTTACAGTGACCCATTGTTGTGAGGCATTTGAGATTATATTTATGTAGCCTATAAAGTGAATACGATGTGTGTTTGGAACAAGTCCACAGTGACCCAAGGATGCTGAGGCATTTATGTAGTCTATATAGTGAATGTGACGTGTGTTTGGGACATGTCCACAATGAATCAAGGATAGTGGGGCAAGCATGTAGTCAATATAGTGAACACGATGTGTGTTTGGGACAAGTCCACAGTGACCCAAGGGTGCAGAGGCATTTATGTAGTCAATATAGTGAATACGATGTGTGTTTGAGAGATGTCCACAATGACCTAAGGTTGGTGAGGCATGTATGTAATCAATATAGTGAATTAATATACTATTTGGCACATGTACACAGTGATATGAGGATGTGGAGGCATTTAAGATGGTGTTTATGTAGCCTATAAAGTGAATACAATGTGTGTTTGAAACATGTCCCCAGTGATCTGAGGTAATGGTGAGGCATTTGAGATGGTGTTTATGTAGCCCACAGTGTATAGTGAATAGAGGGTGTGTTTAAGACATGTCCACAGTGATTCGAGGATGGTGAGACACTGTGTACTGTACCCATCGCCAAACCTTTTCTAGTTGCGGAAACATCCAGCGTGAAATTAATTGTTGTACCTGAACAGAAAGCTTTGTTGACGAATACTTACTGCAGTGTGGATGGAAACTAAAGAACAGAGTTGCAGCCATACTACAAATCCTTTCCTTATAGAGGTGCTTATTGTCATGGCGTGATGAATGATGTGGGTAAGTTGTCAGCCAATTGGATGTATGGACCATAGATGAGTATCGATCCAGACCCTTTCGGCCAGGAAAAAAAAATCAGCATGGTGATAAATCTACCTGAGAATAAGCCGTCATAGAGGTGCTGCACTGGGGAATGTTTAACTTCACCATGAAATATGGTGTGTCCATGCTTTTATTGTTGAGTGTCTACAAAAGCGTTTTTAGCCCCACTCGCTAGCACTCTCTACTTAGCAGCGTTCACCTCAGGCCCCGGGCCGTCGCTCGCTATGTTTTGCAGGCAATGAAACACCGACATTTATTTTCAAATCCCTAATCTATTTTTTCACCCTCCTTGATGGCAGGTGGAGGTGGAGAAGTAGAAAACGAGGGAACCAACTCTTCTGCTTCACATTTACAAACACCAGGCATTTCTAATGAACCCTTTTATTCCCTCTCATTACTCTCAGCTTTAAATATCTTCCGCTTCAGCTTCGGAATAGACATTTTGAACTAAGCGCAAATCGTTCTATTTTTTTTTTTTTTCCTCATAACAAATGGAACTATTAGGTGGATTATAACAACTTTCTACCACGGAACCTTCTGGCAGTTGTTCTGACAGACAAAACACAGTCATTTTCCTCAAACTCAATGTACTCATTCTAATACGTTCGCCATTCTATAGGATAACAGCTCATATATGGACTTGGATAAAGGTTGCTTTATGTAAATGGATTTCAAGAATACAAAAAAAGAGAGATATGGTGGAGTTTTCTATGCGTTGACGTTTATTTCGTGTTTCTGGAACAAGTCTCCGTTGATAACAAAAACACTAATGTGTCTTCCGGATGTCCCATTACACTAATTGTAGCTATAAATGGATCTTTTTTTCCTCATAAACTTAAAATACAGTAAAAATGCTTGCATTGGAAAAACGCTGTTGTATAAGCGGATTAAAACACTTCAGGATATGCAGTTTTTCACACAGTTATTAACTCCTGCGTCGTCTCAGTACACATCACACCACTGATTCGTTTTCAATATTGGCACACCCCAGGTGTTTGATTCCTTCCTGATTTATTAGTGTAACAACTTTCAAAAGGAGAAAAAAAAAGTACTGACAATACCCAGGATAATTTTGGAGAAGTGAGCCACGGTGTCATTTATCATGAGATCAGTTCCTACAGTGTTGGGAATACTGGGCATTGTGGTGGTATTCAGAGCGCAGCCTGGGAAACTAAAATACTGCAAACTTGCATGATGGCATTCACACACACACGTTTCCCAATAATGACTTGGACACAGTTTCTGCATAATAGTTATGATTAAACGTTGGCTAATGTTCATTAGAGAACCCGAGCCAGGCTCATAAAGTGCCACGTTCAGGGAAATTATGTTTTGCATTGTTTCACATTTTAAAAAGACATTTTTTTGTAATGAAAATAGAACATTAAGGATTTTTTTTTTATATTTTGTTGTCTGATGCTGCCTCATGACCTTTTCTAATCACTGTCAGTGAGTGTTTCAGTCACTAAACTGCAAAATATTGGGATTTCTAGCTATATGTGGTTCTTTGCCACATTTTTAGCGCGCAGTTGCATAGAATCTCCTTGGAAATGGTAGTACTCAACTTTCCTTTCACTTAAACTAGGAGACCCAAACCTGTTCCAGCATGACCATACCCCTGTGAACTTGGGAGTAGTAGCTCAGTGGTTAAGGTGCTGGGTTACTAATCGGAAGGTCGGCAGTTCAAGCCCCGGTATCGCCAAGCTGCCACTCCTGGGCCCTTAAACAAGGCTCTTAACCCTCTGTGCTCCAGGAACGCTGTATCATGGCTGATCCTGCGCTCTGACCTCAGCTTCTGAGCAAGCTGGAATATGCAAAGAAAGAAATTCACTGTGTAATGTATATGTGACAAATAAAGGCTATTCTTCTAAAGCCAGGGTCGAAGCTCTCCTGCTATAGAGCTCTGACTTCAACCCTTATTTAAAACCTTTAGGCTGCATAAGAACATTGCATCTGAGACCACGTCAACTCACATCAGTATCTGACTTTACGACCACACTTGTGGCTGAATGATCACAAATCTTTACAAGCCCCCACTCGGAAATCTAGTGGAACGTCTTCCCAGATGAGGGGAGGTGATAATAAGAGCAAATGTGGATTGAATGTGGACTGGGATGTTTAAAAAGCACATATCAATCTTCTGGTTAGGGGTCCACAAACGTTTGTCTACACAGTTTATATAGTAATTTGTCTGTGACACGTCCACAGTGATCTGCGGATGCTGAGGCATTTCTGATATTAGCATTAACTATTAGGAATGCTAAAATTCAGCGATCTGCGTCAGTGCTTCGGCATAAACGTTAACATGACGCCTCGATTTTAAAAAAGCGTGCATCGTTTTTTAACGTATTTGCATCATTAAAAATTGATTGATGTATAAATGTGCTACATTTTTATTATTTAGAAAGTGAACAATATTCGATATGTAAATTGATTTCTCCTCGCTAAACTGTTTCTGCTGCTACGTAAATATGACGAATCTGAGACCGAGGCGCATCCTGAGAGTCACATAGAACACAGATTAACATGGCAGAGGTAGAGCTGCATCTTCCTGGAGACCGAACAGAAAAATCTGTTTTTAATAGATTTTTTATATATTTATTTATATATTTATTTTTTGCTCTACAAAGGCATGTTTGCGAAAGGGCCATGCGTTAGAAGTCGGAAGGCGTTTAAGTAGATTGATGATTTGCTGTTGAACCACAGAAATAATCGCAAACTATCTGCACCATATTGAATTGCATCGTTATTGCATTGCGTTGAATCAAATCGTATCGCATCGCTAGCTGCTTCATATGTATCTTTAATGTATCGTGTCGTTTGCTATGCATCGAGATGCGAATCGCATCGACTTTAGTTATGGTGATGCACATACCTAGAGCTTATATTGTAAATAGGGGATGTGTTTGGAATACACCCACTATGACCGAGAGGTAGCTGAATGTAGTGAATAAGTGCGATATGGATTGAGACACAACATTAGCAAACTACTAATGGTGAACTATTCATAATAGTCGCCTTTTAAATTCAGGGTCTTTGTGTTCACATTCAGTTGTATGATCGACAGCTCCCACAGCGAATCACAATCTCAGAAACACATAGTGTGCTTTTTCTGGGCTCCTCCTGACTGTTTTTGTGTCTCCCAGGGAAAATAATCACCCCGCGGATGAATGTCGCTCAGACTGTGACGTCTTATCGCTGCTCAATTATCCGCGGAGGTGTAAAACATTTGCCTGCCTTATTTAGCTGATGCGATTTCGTCCCTGACGGAACGAGGAGCGAGGGAAGGAGGGGAAAATTGCTTTCTCTCTATCTCGCACCGAACACAGACGCCCAGACCTGTTTCCGCCTCACACACCTCCTCGTACAGATAACGCTGGCTGATAAAGTAAATGTGCACCGAGAGTTATTTCTCCTGCACTTCACGTGTTTCATTTAATTAGTTAGCGATCCACGGGGTCTGTGTGAATGCTGACTCATGATGTAGCGAGTACGGGGTTCAGTCTCTGCATATACCATGTCGCTAATGTTTTTTTTTTTTGTTTGCTTGTTTGTTTGCTTCTCAGTTCCGTGTTCTATCAAGACTTGCGCAATACATTTCTATATGGTTCAAGCAAATCAGAGTACACTGCATTTTACTCACAGTTAAAATAGAACCCTTGTAATGGAAAGGGTGTGTGTTTGGAACACGTTTACAGTGGGCTAAGAATGGTGAAGTATTTGTAATGGTGTTTATGTAGCCTATATAGTGAATACGAAGTGTGTTTGAAACACCTTCGCAGTGGACTGAGAATAGTAAGTGCGATAGTGTTTAGACTGTATAGTGATTACGAAGTGTGGACACATCCACTGTGCCTGAGGATGGTGAGGCATTTGTGATGGTGCATATGTAGCCTTTATGGCGATTAGGATGTGCATTTGGGACACATCCGCAGTGTGAATAATAAGGCATTTCTGATGGTGTTTAGACTACATAGTGATAAGGAAGTGTGTTTGGGACACGTCTACAGTGCCTTGTGAATTGTAAAGGCATTTCCGACGGTGTTTATGTACCCTATGGAGTGATTGGGAAGTGTGTTTGGGACACGTGAACAGTGAACTGAGATTAGAGAGGCATTTTTGATGGTGTTTATGTAGCCTATATAGTGATTAGGAAGTGTATTTGAGATAGACGTCTACAGTGCTTTGTGAATTGTGAGCCATTTGTAATGTAGCCTATATAGTGATTAGGAAGTGTGTTGGGACACATCCACAGTGTCCCATGGATAGTGAGCCATTTAGGAATACACCGTGTGTTTCGGACAGGTCCACCATGCTTGACGTTAGGTGAGGCATTTGTTATGGTGATTATGTAGTCTATATAGTGTATTTGGGACACATCCATAGTGCCTCAAGGATGGTGAGGGATTTGTGGTGGTCTTTATTGGACTTAACACATAGTGCACAGGATGTGGTTTGAAACACGTTCAATAGTGGACTAATTCTCTATTATAAAGGTGTTTATGTGGGCTATATAGTAAAGAGGGGATGTGTTTGGGACACAACCATTGTGGCCTAAAGATGCTGAGACATCTGTGATGGCACATAGGCTCCCTACATAGGCTATTTATGTAGCCTATGTAGGGAGTTTAAGACACAGATACTCTCTAGTAGGGTGTGTTTTGGGACATGTCCATAGTGGCCGAGGAGGTTAAGGCATCTGTGATGGTGCTTGTGTAGTAATGATAATTAGGTGTGTTTGCGACGTTTCCATAGTAAAACGTGTGGTGCTGTTTATGGAACCTAGTACATAGTGAATAAGATGTGGTTTGAGACATGTTCAGCTGTAGGCTAATTTATCCCAATGTTAGGTGTTTATGCAGGATATAAATCCACTTCCATAGTGGACCTTGAATGCTGAGGCACTTTTGATATTGTTTATGCAGCCTATGTAGTGAATAAGTTATGGTTTAAGACACGGCAATGATAGGCTAACGGAGGGGAAATAGGTGTTTATGCACACTATAGTGAAGGGTGTGTGTTAGGACATGTCCATACTGGCGAAGGAATCTAAGGCATTCATGTTGATGTCTAAGGGTGTTTATGCTGCCTATATAGTGAATATGGTTTGTTTTTGAGACAAGTCCAGAGTGAGCTGTAGGTTGTGAGGCATTTGTGAAGGTATTTGTGGTGACCTTTTTTGTAGAAGGATAGTGTAGGATATGTCCACAGTGAACCATGGCTGCTTAAGCATTAATGATGCTGATTATATAGACTATGTAGTAAATAGGATGTGTGGTTTGGGACTTGTTCAGAGTGGATCAAAGATGGTGAGCTATTAGTGGTGTGTATAGTAAATAGTGTTCATTGGACACATCCACAGTGGAGTAACGGCACTTTTACTGTGGTCTTTATAGTGAGTAGGATGTGCGGTTTGGGACGTGTGAATAGTGAACGGATGATGGTGTGGCATATGTGGTGATGTACAGTGCCTTGCGAAAGTATTCGGCCCCCTTGAACTTTGCGACCTTTTGCCACATTTCAGGCTTCAAACATAAAGATATAAAACTGTAATTTTTTGTGAAGAATCAACAACAAGTGGGACACAATCATGAAGTGGAACGAAATTTATTGGATATCTCAAACTTTTTTAACAAATAAAAAACTGAAAAATTGGGCGTGCAAAATTATTCAGCCCCTTTACTTTCAGTGCAGCAAACTCTCTCCAGAAGTTCAGTGAGGATCTCTGAATGATCCAATGTTGACCTAAATGACTAATGATGATAAATAGAATCCACCTGTGTGTAATCAAGTCTCCGTATAAATGCACCTGCACTGTGATAGTCTCAGAGGTCCGTTTAAAGCGCA
>JAAIIK010019109.1:36250-46910 GCA_014706435.1 Silurus glanis | reverse complement strand
CCTGTATCATAAGCATACCCTGTATCATAAGCATACCCTGTATCATAAGCATACCCTGTATCATAAGCATACCCTGTGTCATAAGCATACCCTGTATATACAATTCTCCTATTTTTTCCTATGTATATATATCTTTATCTTTATATATTTTATATTTTACATAGTTTATTGGTTTTATTTATCTGCCTTCTTTTTCCCTTGTTTTATTTCTTCCCCCACCCTATTCCCTCATGCCGGTCAGTCGTATAAAGCATTTCACTGCATGTCGTACTCTGTATGTATGTGTATGTGACGAATAAAATTTGATTTGATTTGATAAAGGGCAAACCTCAGAACACCTAACCCCAGAATGTTCTTGTGACCCTGTAGCAGCTGTTCCACTGCACTCCTCTGGGTCACGGCCTGATAGTAGGGGATGTTAAGTATTACTGTACTTAAGTATCTGTACTTTACCAAAGTATTTCCATTTGGTGAGACTTTAATTTTAACTTCACTACATTTCAAATATCGTTCTTTTTACTCAACCATATTTTGCAAAATCAGCCGTTCCTTTTTATTTAGAAATGAATAAAAACGTAACTGGTGAAACACGCAGCGATTCACCAATCAGCGCGTTTTGAACTCTGTTTTGAACTTGTTTTAATCGGCGCTTGGTGTATCTACTGATCACCAACATACAGTTCAGCGTCAGTTCAACAGCAAGCAGAGCATTTAGAGAGGAATAAATGATGAACGTGTTAAAGCACCCGTGGCCTTTTCTGTGATTTTTTTTTTTAAGTAGTTGAAAAGAAGGTTTTGGGCTCATTATAATTTGAATAGAAATCAAACAGTGACATTAATATCATTCTATTAATAGATCAGTGTGCTGAGAGTCACATTCGAGTCTTTTCACATCCACTGAGGTGATTAAGTAAAGAGTCTTGTGATAAAAATAATAATAGGAACATTATAGTTATAATAAATCATAGTACTTTGGATACTTAAGAACATTTGAAGGCAAAAAACTTTTGTAATTTTCCTCAAGTGAAAGTTTTCCTACACTTTTAGTTTTACTGGAGTCGCATTTTACCTACTGTATCCCTACTTTTACTCAACTACATGATTTGTGTACTTCGTCCACCACTGTGTTTAAAGGCAGGCGTCCAAAAACTTTTGGTATTGTAGTGTATATATGTGTCTGCAAAATAAAAAAAATAAAAAAAGGTTCAAAACTTTTAAAAGAACTTCCTAGTCATCTAATAAGCCACCTGGAATTCATCAGCTTAAATCTTGAACCTAACTGGTTTTCTGATTTGCTCGTCTGGATGAGGAACTCAAATCTTGTCTGTATGAGAAAACGGAGCAGATGGAAACCTCGTTTAGGAAGCGAAGAGCTCTTAAGCATTAAAGGATTCTTAAGGAGTCTTTTTTTTCTCGTTCTAAGAGTATGAGTTCTGAGATTGTATCGTTCCGTCGGATATATCAGTAAAAAAACATCAATCATTCCTCATTCCTGAAGCTTGTAAATATTCGCCATATGCGAGTAATACAGATGTGAGCATCCTGTCAGGCTGATCGGGGCTCCAGACTCGTTCAGCAGGGCATCTGTTTTAAATACTAAACGCTAATGAGGGCTTGCTAGAAGGCTAATTAAGATGTAACACTCCTGTAGGCAGCTAACGACAGGATGGTACTGAGGTATTTTTTTTTGCAATTTGCATTCCTGTCATTCTTGGCAGCGTCAATGCCATTATTGCTAGCTGCCTGTTAGGAAGTCTTTTAGATGCTAATTATGTTTATAAACTGCCTTGGAGGTGAGATGCTTTTACATTAGTCTTGAAGACCGATGCTTAAAGGTACAAGCTTCCAGTAAGTCATTATCTAAGACTGACTGGCAATAAAAGTTACTACCAGAGGTGCAGTTACCTGTGGCATTTTATTTAATTCAACAATAATTGGATTTAATTAATCGTAAATCAATTCTTATACAACTTCCAGGCGTAAAAAAGAGATTTGTAAAATATGATAGCAGGATCATTTGCTCATTATGTTACTCTAATACTTTAAATAGTTACATAAAATTTTACATCTACGGCATTTGGCAGACATCTTCATCCAGAGCGATTTACATTTATCTCAGTTATACAGCTGAGCAACAGAGGGTTAAGTGTCAAGTGGCAGCTTGGGGGTGCTGAGATTTTAACCCCTGACCTTCTGATCAGGAGTCTGACATCTTATCCACAGAGCTACCACTTCCCCCAAATAGTATAGAGTGGTGTCAAGTTTGGAGACGACTAGTTTTGTAACACGTCAACAGATAGCAGTACAAGGCTGCATGCACAGTCACAGGGAGCACCGACCTTCATAAGTCAGTGTGCCAAAAGACATCGTCCTGTGTGACATCCCGCATCCGAACCCACCCTACTCGCCAGATTTGGCTCCTGCGGACTTCGCCCTCTTCCCGAAGATGAAGATCCGGCTTAAAGGTTGCTGTTTTGACACCGCTGCGGAGATCCAGCGTGATCCAGGAGGTGCTTAAAAAAAAGACTTCCAGGACAGGTTCCAGAAGTGGCAGGAACGCTGGGAGCGCTGGATTGCTGTGCAAAGGGACTATTTTGAAGGTGATAGTGAACGTTGATAAATAAAGTACTCTCTTGTAAACAGTGCTAGTCTCGAAACGTTTTGATACCACCTCATATCCTTTTGTTGGTAATTAAAGATTCAGGATTCAAGAGTTTCCAGTGGTATGTAGAGGAAACAGTGTGTTACACAATACAATGAAGTTCTTGCTCTGTGAATCCTCCCAGCAGCCTAAGACATCCATTATAAAACATAAAAAAAAGGACATAACAAATTATAATGTTATAGTGCAAATGCTGGAAAAGTGTAATAGTGGGGAGTGGAAACCTGGAAGACCTGCAGAGGAAGATTGGGTCCAGGTGTTGTTTAGTGTCTGCCCCCGAGGTAGAAGTGTGATAAGGCCTTCAGGGGGACTTTTGTTCTTGATATTGTATATCTGATATTTTTACGATGTGCCTAGATGTAGATATTAACTCGCTAGCAGCCTCTCAGACACTTACTAGTCAACCCTCCATGATACTGACGATTTGGAAATTTGTTATAAATATGGACTACATTTATGGCATTTGGCAGACGCCCTAATCCAGAGCGACTTATGTTTATCTCATTTACACAACTGAGCAGCTGTGGAGTTAAGGTCCTTGCTTAGGGGCCCAGTGTTAGACTGGTGTGTCTGGGATTTGAACTACAACCTTCGTATCCAAAGCCAAATGCCTTACCCACTAAGCTACACCTCTAAGACTACGTTCTCAGAGATCTGATGTAGCACTGACTGTCCACCTCTGCTCCTCTTTAAGGTGAATCATCCATTTGCTCCGCTCGTTCTGGCACCAGAACCAAAGGGTTATTTCAGTTCACTCGAATTGCTTTCAGCGAAGTTTGGCTGCGTTTCTGGATGATGTGCGGCGAACAGGTGCCAATTCCGAGCTCCGTCCGTCAGCTTCCTCCGTTTCATCTACTGCACATCAGTCCTCAGATGTCAAGTTGTGTGAAGCGAAAGATACAAAAAAAAGTCTCAGAACATCTCCGATAAATCCTTTTATATCTAAGAACGTTCAAGCACTCGGTATATTCATCACAGCTTCCTTTGGTTTTTAGTTTTGTAAGTGGAACAGATTTACACAGCTGTCCAGAATCATCATCGTAACAGAGTGCCAGGATTCTCGACTGCAGGAGTTGGACAGTTGCTTGTGCTTCTACAAAAGCTTCGGGGAGCAGATCTTAGTGGCAAAGCTTGTACAACTGCCAGCTGAAATCGTTTCAACTTACCGAACCATGGAGTAGTGGTGGTGAAATTCATTTATTTGTGTTTCAGTAGGCACTTTATCCTGAGTTGAGAGGAAACCTGGGTCTACCACAGAAACACCAAGGGTTAGGTGGGAATTCATCCTCATCGCACTACATCTATTATTCAGGAACATTGTTAGGTCATGTCTGGAGAACATCATGGAAGACCACATGGATCAAATCAGAACTCAAGGGCTAGGAGATGGCAGGATGTCTACGATCATCAGACCTGATCTACCTCATTTTACACAGGTGGAGTCAAACTTGCCCTTCCTTCCCCTACCCAGGCTACGTCTATACTAATCCGAACAAATCTGAAAACGTTAAAAAAAAACGTTTTCATCTAAAAATGCTCTACACACTTTTGTTTTCATTCATTCATTCATTCATCTTCTCCCGCTTATCCGTAATTCGGGTCGCGGGGGCAGCAGTCTAAGCAGATTCCCTAGACACTTCTCCGTGTCCAGGGATCGGGTTGTCAAGACCCCCGCCTTCGACTGCTGCCCGATCCTCTCAGCACCGGTCCCTTACGGTCCCTCCTGTAGGTGGTGAGCCCACGGGAAGGCGGCCCCACGTCGCTCCGACGTCACGGTCCTTGATTTATTTTTCTCCCCTGGAGCAAAGAGGGTTAAGGGCCTTGCTCAAGGGCCCAAGAGTGGCAGCTTGGCGATACTGGGGCTTGAACCCCAGACCTTCCACTTTTGTTTTCAATCATTTCTCAAAAGTTGCTCATCCATCCAGACACTGAACTGTTAAAAACTTGAACTCAAACACACACTCAAATACTCAAACCAATTCCTACACGTTCATGTCTATAGCACCACTCGTGTTGTAACTGTTTCCGTGCTGTTTTTGCACCTACTCGATTGCTCGAAACATTTTGTGTTTGTTTACTAGTACACTCTTGTTTACTCTAGTTCTATTTTTTTGCACATTGTACTGTATAACACATACTGAATGTATACTGAATGTATACAGAGCTGCTCCCAGTGAACCAGTCACCAAAATATACACTGTCATTGTGTTTAACTGTGCAATAATAACAATAACAAAGTTTTTATGCAATAAATGTGCAATAACACTAATTTAAAACCGTGCAATATTACCAGTGTGCAATATGTTTGATAGCGTAACTACTTACTCGTGGTCTCTTGTTCTTCTTTTGTATTTATACATTGTGTTGTGTATATACTGTATTGTGTTTCTACTTTCTTTTATATATTTGCATCTGTGGGACGAATAAAGGTACATCTCATCATATCTTATATATGGTATACTATACTTTGCACTATTTTGTGTATTATGTGTTTTGTCTTGCACACGATGCACTTCATGTGGCTCGGACAACTTACTTTATTCCTTACTCTGTGTTCTGTTCTGTAGCTCTATGTTGTTTTATGTAGCACCAGGGTTCTGTCTCATTACACCGTGTACTGCGTCCGCTATATATGGTCGAAATGACAATAAAAGCTTCTTGACTTGATCCACAGTGAAACGTCTGAAAATGCTCACATCCCTGTACTGCGCTTGAGCATAACGTAAGATGCTTCGCAAGACCTTCGTAAGATGTCATTTCCACCTGGTGTTTATTTACTTTCTGGCTCTTTGAAACGTCGCGGTAACGACAAAAGAAAGGCGTTTTCGAAAAACCTACGTTTTCACAGTTTACACTGCGACACGAAAACGCCATTTTCAATGTTTTGAAAACGTTGTCTCAGTGTGGATGGAAGGCCAAACGGTTGACCAAAAAGTCCAGAAAATGGAGACAGTTCTGATCCTGCTCCTCGTGCTTGGGCAAAGTCGAACCAAATATCCAGAGGGTGGAGTCAAACCTGATCCAGCTCATTCTACCTGTCCAGGATTGACCCAAAGGTTCAGGGAGTATAGCAATGGAGAGAGACTTGATCCAGCTCCCCTTCTTACCTGGGCAGAGTTGACCAAAGGTTTGATCCAGATCCTCCTAACTCAGCAACTCAAATGTCCAGGGGTAGTGTCAGACCTCATCCAGCTGGAAAGAGTCAATCAAAAATTCAAAAAATCTGACTTAATCCAAATTCTTCTTCTTAGGTGGATTCAAATGAAAAGTTCTGAGGTGGAAACCGACCTGATCCAGCTCCACATTCCCGAGCAGAGTCAACTTCTATTCCAGGGGGTGTCCACAATTATCTGATTTTAACATTCTTATTCAAACTTTTAAAGTTTAATCGCATCTGATGAGAATTTTTCAACAAAAAAGAAGTCGAAATCTTTTGAACATCAATCCTTACGTCAGTCCAACATCATCTGCAGAAGATTTTCCTCTTTCCGGCTACCTGCAGAGACCGAGATGAAAGACTTTGCTAGCTGTCTGACAGCAATCGTTTCACTCTGTTCAAAGTGTCTTCACTTAGAGAACCATCTAACAAGACACCTGGAATCATTCTGATTAGAGGAAAGATTTTTTTAGCGCATGTAGTCAAACGTGTCTCCAGCAGGTCCGAACCAAATCTCGTAACCGTGTTGCGTGTTAATATGCAAATGAGCTCATTATGATCAAACGCCAACTTCCAACATTGTTCCTCATTTTCCGTCCTTAATGAATAATTTGTGGTTCAGTTTTTCATGCGATGTTTAATCCCCCTAATATGCATCCCAGACCTCCTGATGTCTGTTTGGTGAAAAAGTGCATCCGTGTCAGAAAATTAGCAATTCTTCAAAACACAAAGTTTTTCAGACCTGTATTCCACCTTTTGGATGAAGTTTATTATTTCTGTAGATCAGTGCAGGGAGAACTGAGGAAAAACTCCTGGCAGATGGAAGCCACAGCTCGAGACATCCACTTCAGCCTGTTGGATTGAAAAGTGTTGGTAGAAAGCAGGTCTTAGGAGAGCAAGCTGGCAGTGTGCATAGACACAGTCATCTTCTGAAGCTTGTGATATTTTGGGTGGGGATTTTGTCATGTTTTAGGCAGCAGGTTTGGGAGAGGAAATGACTGCCTCTGCCATTTGTGCAAGTATTGGACTAAAGTTTTATAACCAGTCCAATGATTATATGATCCAGATTAATAAAATGAAGAAATGATTTTAGGAATAGGGGAGATGTGATGGTTTGGGTTTTGAAAACAAGACAGGCTTTAGGAATCTTTAATGTGTTTTTGCTCATGTCCACACGAATATATTTTGGTTTGAAAACACAGATTTTTTTCTCTCGGTTTTGACCTTCGGTCCACACTGTGAGCTTTTTGAAAATGCTCTCTAAAGTGGATAATTAAAAAAAAAAAAACGCTGTTTTTGCGTCGCAGTGTGGACTGTGAGGCTTTCGGAAAAAACGCTCTGACGCTTCAAAAAACCGGAAAGTAAACGAACACCCGCGGAAATGACGCTTACGTTTTGCTCATGCGCAGTGCAGGGATGTAATAGTTTTCAGATGTTTCAGTGTGAATGCAAAGTGTTTTTAGATGAAAACAGCATTTTCAAATTGATCCGGATTAGTGTAGACGTGGTCTTATGCCGTTGTGATTGGTGAAGTTGTTGTGACGTCATCAGGTTTGGTGCTCCTGTTGGTTCTTGGATTCATGCTCGGCGTAGTAGGAGTCACACTGCAGAAAAGAGTCTGAAATCTACAAACACTGCTGTCGGGGAACAAACCAACACTCAAAGACGACAGATTTTAGGCTTGGATTATAGGAAACTTTTAGGATTTTTACATTTGTTAGACGACCAAAATGACTTTCTTCTACTACTAGAAGAGTTAACCCAAAAGTCTATGAGGGGGTGGAGTCAGACCTGATCCAGGTTCTACTACTTTGCCAGAGTTGAGCCAATAGTCCAGGGCATTGAGTTAGACCTGACCTGATTCAGCTAGTCATACCTGAATTGTCCAACACGTTTACAAGGTGTAGTCAGTCAGGATCTACCTCCTACTTCATGGTCAAAGTTGACCATCAAGGCCAGTGGGTGAAGTCAGACTTGATCCAGGTTCTACTACATGGGCAAATTTGAGCCAAAAATCCATGTAGTGAAGACTTGATCCATCTCCTTTTACCTAATCAAAGTCAAGCCAAGTCAAACATGATCCGGATTGTCCTACCTGGGCAGTGTTGACCAAAAGTCTAGGGGGTAGACTCAGACCTGATCCAGGTCCTACTATTGAGGAAGAGTCAAACCAAAAGCTCAGGGGTAGAGTCAGACCTGACCTGGTTCAGCTCCTACTATAACTCATACCTAAGCAGAGTCAGAGTAGTCAAGTCAAAAGCCCAGGAGTCAGACATGATCCAGCTCCTCCTACTCCAGGAGATGGTGTCAGACCTGTTATAGTATAGAAAGCATCATCATTATCATTATCATCACTTCCATGGTAAACACTTTTAAATGTTTTATTTAGAGGTAAAATCCAAAGGCAAAAAAAAACCTGCCCATTTGGTTAAACATATGCTCAGGAATGTGGACACACTGTGGAGTGTTGTGTTTATTCGATGCCGCTGTCATGTTTTTCTTATTTGAGAGTCTTTATTCAGGTGGCAATGACCTCAAGCGGTCAATCGGACGGCAGGACGCGTTATGTGTCGAGGTTTTGAGAGGGAAAAAAAGCTCCTTGAACACATTCCTCGCGTTTTGTTCCCTGTTTTATAAGCGATAAGTAAGTCTTCTTTGCTGGTGCTGAATCGGTGACACCCACGGTATCTTTAGAAAGCCTCATCAGGGGCTTAACAAAGGCGTGCGCTGAATGCTCTTGTCTTAATCACGTCCGTTCGGGAGTTCAGGCGAGGACGGAGCGACGCTCTTATCGAAAGCGAAGTGTCCGGCGAGTCTTTCCTCCTTGTAATGACAGTTCAATTTTCTCCGTTTACACGTTTCCTTTCTATATCATCCTGCCGTCGCCTTTTCAAGCCCTGCTGCCCGTCGATTTCTACTTCTTTTTTTTTTATAATATAATTACATGTTTCTGTCTGTCTCGCTTTCCTTTGTCGACGTTTTTCACACTTAATTGTGCGAGTTTAGCTGGCAGCTGTGCTAGCGTGAGTCAATTCCCGACCTGTCACATCGAACAGAGCGCCGGCTCCGTCTCGTCTCGGGCAGTACTGCGAAGCTGGCACGGAAGCCCAGGTAAACACTGAGAGAGAGTGAAACAGTGATGGAGACGTCGGGTATTAAGTCGGCATCTCCGAAGGCAACGCGTTAATCACTCCGAATCACGTTCGAAGAAAAAACACAGGACGTTTTACGCTGATCCCGAAAGACGCCGCCGTTCTCCCGCCACTCCTTTCCCCTGCGCTTCTCGAATACGAAGTAGGCAGGTGTCGATAAACGTTTTCACTGATAAATCACAATATTAATACGCTTCTTGCTTTCTGCATTCCACTTGGGAGGAAGCTGCCGAGATAAAAGCCTTCCTTTATTTTCCGACAGATTTCGAAAGAGCCCCGCCCCCCCGTTTTTAGAAGGAAATCCCATGATTCCGTTCCGTTCAAAAAAAAAAAAATCATCCAGGTTCAAAACCAGGAAAAATATATGAAAACCTGTCTGCTTCCTGGTGTCACCATGAGGTTCCTCCAACAGCACGTCCTGAAATGTTTTATTCCTCTGTTACCGCTTCTATTCATCAGATTCATTTTGTTACTATTTATACAATTGTACTTTTTATCCATTTATAGTTACAACATTGTTACAATGTTGCATCCAAGGACAAGTTTCTTTTCTGCCCCTGTTCTCGCTCGCGTTATTGTCCGCAGTCGATATGTTCTTTTATTATTTCTCTTTTTTTTGGCGTTAATTCTTTTTTAAAAACGCATGGAAACGTCCGAAAAGAAAATGTGAGCGTGGTATGTGTGATGGAGCACTGAAACTGGAGACTCCTTCTGTGAATGTTAAATCAGTCTCTCACACCAACAATAAAACCCTTTCATCCATGTGAATGATCCCTGTTACAATGAACTTCAGAACAACGTCAGAACCACGACTCACCATCAACCAATCAGAAAGCAGGATTCTGTGATACACAAGATACAATGTGTAAAGTAACGAAACAATTGATGAAAGTGTTGTTGTTTTTTTTCAATTAATTCGGTGTAGCTTTTCTTAGGCCACATTAATATCAATAAAAAGTTTGTGGACACATGAAGACATAAATCCAACAAACACACTCTCTCTCTCACACACACACACACACACACACACACACACACACACACACACACACACAATAACTAAACCTAAGGAAAACAGATCATGTCTGAGATGCCTCGTATTGCCATCATGACAGACAGACAGACAGACAGACAGACAGACAGACAGACAGACAGACAGATAGATAGATAGATAGATAGATAGATCGATCGATCCCTCCAGTTTGGGGAAGAACCACAAAAGTCCAGTGTCCCAATAGTTTTGATGACAGAAAGTGCGTTTGTTTTGTTCAGTGTAGAGTTTTTTCGAAACACACACAGTCTCGCCTCACCCACTGTTATCCACAGCACTGTTTCAAAGATACACAAATGAAATAAAGACCTGACGCTGAACAAATTGTCTTACGGAATGTGAGGTTTTTTTTTATCTCTCCAGATTAATGTGCATTATTTAATCAGTGAAACTCTACATCATCCATCTGTCAAAGTGACCTACAAATGCTCCTTCCCTCCAGACCAGCCCCGGGGTTGAGTGATTGCTCAGGGGCATGCTGAACCCAAACAGGCTGTTCAGAGCCGCGATCAAACCCACGACCTTTTTACGTTATGACTAAATCCTGTGCCTGCTGGCAAGCAGAGACATTATTCAGCTCAAAACACACCCCTCTCTCCCTCTCTCTCTCCCTCTCTCTCTCTCTCTCTCTCTCTCTC
>JAAIIK010019106.1:3994-15430 GCA_014706435.1 Silurus glanis | reverse complement strand
ACACACACACACACACACACACACACACACACACACACACACACACACACACACACTTGCTTGACTGCATGTTGTCCACCGTAATGCACTTTTTCACATTTGAGATAGGAGAACTAATTTAAATCTCGACCATGAGTAGCAAAACAAGTGTTTTCATAACATTCATAATCATTATAATCAAGTAATCATTTGAAACATGCTATTGTTACTTTTCACCACTAGAGAGCACTAATGAGATCTGTTGCTGAATTATTGACAAATCTATTTACCTCCATCACATGTAGATCCAATATTCACAAGTTTTTATTTTTATTAGACAGAAAGAACAATATGGCAGAAACTCGATTCACTTCTTCTTCAGAATATTCTTCAGACCCTTCCACAGTCAGTGGAAAAATTTTTACCAGGAGGTTCTATTAGCTGGCTGGAAGGAGGAGGAGGAGAAGAAGACGGAGAAGGAGAAGAAGGAGAAAAAGAAGAAGAAAAAGAAGAGGAAGAAGCAACACACACACACACACACACACACACACACACACACACACACGCACGTTATTTTAGTACTTTCTACAATCCTTTATTTGACACATCATTCAGTTCACTTCAGTTTTAATTGTGTAGCAACTTTAACAATGGATTTTGTCTCGAAGCAGCTTCACAGAGATAAAGTGTTAATAACAGAATCTACAAGTTTATTCCTTATAAGTTTATAAGTTTGTTCCTAATGAATGAATCAGTGGTGACTGTGGAGAAGGAAAAACTCTGGTCTGATGGGTGAGATGGTATGATAAAGAAATCTTCAGAGGAACCAGACACATCATGTTATATACCATGTTACTACCCAGTGTATTTATTTATCAAGTTCACATTTACACAATTATCTCAACAACTCCTGCAGTTTCCACTGTAAATCAAACACTGTGATTGGACACTGTATTAACAACAAGTGTGTGATTGGTTATACAATAATGCTCCAATTTTATGCAACATCAACATCTATCTAAAATAGATCACTTTTATTCATTTCATATGACACTTAAATTGTGACATTGGTAATAGAACTTCATTGTGCAGTGGCAAATCCCCACTGATCTTATTGTTTAAAGTAACAACAATTATTATTATTAATCATAAAAATGATTGTATATTCAGTAAGAGACAATAAAGAACTTCATCTGAACAGTTTATTAAATGAAGTGTCTGGATTATTATAATCAGAGTGATAATAAGATAATAAGAGTGAATAATAATCACACATCAGCAGCTCCACAATCAAATGCAGTGAATCTTTATACATCACTAGTTTTACTGGCACTTGGTGATTTTCCATCGTTTCTGCAGCTCAGTGCTGTTCCATTACTGTTCCTCAATCGCATAGAAAAGGTTAGAACTTCCAGTGGATAAACATCAGGGTGAGAAACTGATAGAATTTCTATTTGATGTTCATTAAAACCGCTTTATATGAGCGTCAGAATCATAAACACAAAACAGGGAATAGAAATCACCTTCTTCTGAAAAACCGGGTGATTTACTGACTTCCTCGTCTTGCTCTTTCCTCTTTTTCATGTTTTTCTTTCCCCTTTTGACATGATTTTCTCTGCACCTTTGTGTTTTGCACCTGATGAGTCAGAACTTCTGAACCACTCTGTGAAGCTCCACACACACGCGGGGGTCCGGGGTCCGATTCTTCCTCTTTAAATTCTTTTTATTTATTTATTTTTACTCAGTTACGTATATGATTAAAATGTAACAAAGTACAATACTTCAAACAAAACATACTGAAATAAAAGCACATTTACAGTTTAAAACTTTAAAAAGTAGAAGTACACAAAAAAACCTACTCAGTTACAGTAACACGAGTAAATGTCTTTCATTACTTTCCACATCTGCATCTGAGTAAATTGGATTCTGTGCTCCTGGTTAAAAGGTATTGGAAAGTCATCATCATCATCATCATCATCGGTCAAGTCTAGGTTGAAGGGTCCGGAGGCTTCTTCGGTTTAGGCACGACGAAATGTTTCCTCCACAGTTCCTTGTTCTTCCCTAATGTTTGAATTTCCTCGGTGCTGGAGTGGCTCCTCGCCCTTAGGAATGAGGTATGACGAGATCTGTTGTCGATACGTCCTCCTTGGCGCGCCGTGTCGAAGTGATGGTTGAATTTTGGACTCATACAGGACGAAACGATTGACTGGTTCGTCTTCGGCCATGCGGATGCAGTGGCCAGTGAAGTTGAGCTGTCGCTGACGGATGGTGTCGTGCAGTGGTAGCTCATTAACTCGTTTGTAGAGTGTAGAGTTCCTAACTCGATCTATGGATTGATTGATACCCAGCATTGTCCGGTAGCATGCCCTGGCGTATTTGTCGAGTCAATCACTGAGCGTTTCCGTTAAAATCCAGGTTCCCCAAGGCCAATGCGTGCGTTGATGTCCGTTTCGCTCAACGCCATGTGACAGCCAAGGTACTTGAAGTCGTCAACGACTTCGATGTTTTTGCCGTCGATGGTAAGTGGCTTGGTCTCAGCTGTGCCTTCGGGTAGATTGAGGCGCATCTGTTTGGTCTTCTTGATGCTGATACCGAGACCAACTTGCCCAGCGTTCAGTTTGAGTGTGTCCAATTGTCCCTGGGACTGTGCTGCGCTGTTTTCGAGTAGTGTGATGTCGTCTGCATAGGCAAGATCGTTGAGTTTGTAGTCCGGTATACGTGTTGTGTTTCGCAGTATCCGGTTTCGCAGATCCACTCTTGTCTTGGTCGTTGCCTTTGTGTGTTAGGTATCCAAACCCTCCTGCTGATCGCTCTGAGACGTAGTCAATCACGATGTCGAAGAGGAATGGTGCGAGCACGTCGCCTTGTAGCACTCCGGTTGTGATGTTGAAGGGTTCGGAGAGTTGACCTTGGACGTATACTTGACTCTTTGCCTCGTCGTACAGTACCCTTATTGCAGCCACAATCTTCGCGGGTATGCCATAATGTCGCAGGATTGCGAACATCATGTCTCGGTCGATTGAGTTAAAAGCCTTCTTGAAGTCGACGAAGGTGATGAATAGCGGGATGTCTTGTGAGTGCGCCCCGTCTATTATGCGCCGCAGGATGGTGATCTGCTGGATGCAGCTGCGACCCTTTCGGAAGCTGGCCTGATTTTTCCGTAGCTTCTTGTCGATGTGGTCACGGATGCGGTTCAAGAGCATCCGGTTGAAGACTTTGGCTGCAATGGACATCAAACTGATGCCTCGCCAGTTCGTCATGAGTTGGAGGTTACCCTTTATCGGCAGCGGGATGATGTAGCTTGCGGTCCATTGTTTGGGGCGTGACAATTCTTGTAGACGAGGTTGCAGATGGTGAGCAGTTCGGCCACAATGAAGTCGCCACCGTCTTTGAGCGCCTCTGCTGTCATGGCGTAGTCTGGTCCGGGTGATTTGTTGCGACTCATGTCGGCGATTGCCTGTGCGATTTCACTTCGTGTGAACGCGGTCGTCTTGATGGCTGTGATTGGAGGAGATGGTGCTGGATGGTGACTCAGATCGGCATTAGAGTTGGTGTTGTTGAGCAACTTGTCAAAGTTGCTACGCCACTCAGGAAGCAGCTTGTCCTTGCCTTTTGGCAGTGAGCCATCCAACATCCAAACTTTGGTAGGGTCGGCCTTGTTCTCGTAGCCCGCTATCTGGTTGATGATTTTCCAGGTTTTGCCACTCTCTCGTCTCTGGTCGGCGAGTTCAAGGGCGATGAGCTGGTTGTCTAGGTATGTAGATTAAACGCGACTGAAGGCTTCCGATACCTGGCCTTGCATATGTTGCCATAGTTCTTTATGGGTTTGTAGGCGCGTTCGTTTGTAGCGTTCGCCCGCCTTGTTGGTTGCCGTTAAGAGTGACAGTGATTCGGCGCTCACCCACTTTGGATGCTTGTTTGGGCGCTTTTTACCGAGCACCTCTTCGCACGTGTCACTAAGCGCTGTGTCTAGCGTGTTTGCTCGTCTGTCGATCTCTTTGATTTGCGTTGCTGACTTCGGCGTTTCGACCATGAGCGAACTGAACCTGTTTTGCAACATAACGTTGAACTTGTCCTTGTTGTTCTGGTCGGATAGTTTCTCCCAGTTGAACTTGCATCTCCCATCTGGTGGTCGCTTGGCGCTGCGCAAGGAGATCTGAAACTGTGCACTCACCACTTTGTGGTCAGACCCGATGTCGATGGTGTTGTAGGCTCGACAGTTACGGATAGACTTCCACCACTGTGCGCTCACCATGATGTGGTCGAGTTGGTGCCGCTTATCCGTTGGGCTGGTGTATGTGATGAGGCGCGAGAGGCGGTTTTGGAAGTGGGAGTGTGCTGGTCGAAGTTTTGCTGCTTCGCATAGGTCGATCATGCACTGGCCGTTATCATTTGAGTGGTCATAGAGGCATGCCGGACCAACGACTGAGGAATTCGAGTCGTGGCTGTCAAGGCCAATGCGCGCATTGAAGTCTCCGGTTATGATGATAACGGTGTGTGGCGGAATCTGGAAGATGAGGTTGCTCAGGTCGTTATAGAAGGCATCTTTCGCGTCATCGGATGATGTGTTGGTGAGAGCATAAGCCGAGATGATGCATATTTTTGGATTGCCTTCTATATGTGTGGCGATGATGCGGTCCGATTTGTGCTCCACCGCATAGACGTGCGGTGCGAGCCTTGCGCTGTAGAGAGCGGCAACGCCGTGGCACTCACTGGTTGAGTTCGTGTGCACCAGCGTCCACTTATCGTGCTTTTGTGAGCTAATCGGATGGTTGGATTCGAGTCGATGTTCTTGAATGGCGATGAAGTCGATGGAGTTCTTCTCACAGCCGGCGATGATCTGCTGCAGCTTATGGCGAATGTGGTGGCCATTTGTACGTATGGTGTCTGCCAGGGTCCGCACGTTGAATGAGGCAACGGTAAATGCCTGACAGGTTGCTCTACGACGCGACGGGACCAAATCGTCAGCGTGGCTTCGGACAAGTCCGCTTTGACCACGCTCCTTCATGGCGAGATTGCTCTCAGGCCCCGCGTTGTCCGAGCGGTTCGGGTCGAATCCCGGTTCTGTATATTGTGGCTCCATTTCGTATTCTTTGAATGGCCAAGTCAAAGTCCAGACCTGAATCCAATCGAGAATCTGTGGAAAGAACTGAAAACTGCTGTTCACAAATGCTCTCCATCCAATCTCACTGAGCTCGAGCTGTTTTGCAAGGAGGAATGGGCAAAGATTTCAGTCTCTCGATGTGCAAAACTGGTAGAGACATACCCCAAGCGACTTACAGCTGTAATCGCAGCAAAAGGTGGCGCTACAAAGTATTAACTTAAGGGGGCTGAATAATTTTGCACGCCCAATTTTTCAGTTTTTTATTTGTTAAAAAAGTTTGAAATATCCAATAAATTTCGTTCCACTTCACCCTTTGATTCCGCTAGGTCAGGTGATTTCAACATGGCGGCGCCCTGTGAAAATGCTGTATCTCTACTCGACAAAAAAACTAACTTTAATTGTATAACGCATATATAAGAAAACTGAAACAGTACGGGAAAACGTGGCTATGCCACCGAAGAAAACAACCAGTAAAGCAGAGATGGAGAACGAGATGCCGGAAATTCACAAGTCGCTCAATCATTTGACTGAGGAGTTGTCCAAAGTGACTCACCAGCTGATGAAGCTGATGGGACTTTTCGACGAGGTGAAACAATTGAGAGACTTGATAAAAGAAAAAGACCAAACTATCAATGAGCTTGAAATGAGGATTGATCAGTTTGAACAATACACGCGGATGGAAGACATTATCATCACAGGATTGAGCGTCAAACCCCGCTCATATGCCAAAGCGGCAGCAGTGGGGAGAAATGTAAGTGCGGATGCTGACACCGAGGATGTGCAATCATTGGAGAGACAAGTTGTAACATTTCTGAGGGGAAAAGATATACATCTAGACGCGAATAACATCGCTGCTTGCCACACTCTGCCAAGAAAAGACACAAAACAGCCAGCAATTATTCTGCGTTTTGCAAATCGGAAATACAAAATTGATTTACTGCGACAAGGAAGGAAGTTGAAAGGAACTAATGTTTATTTAAACGAGCACCTTACAAAAATAAATGCTGAGATCGCCCGAGAAGCCCGTATGCTGAGAAGAAATGATAAGATAAATGCGACATGGATGAGGAACTGTAAGATTTTTATTCAGCTAAAGGGATCTACTCAGGAACAAGCCAGGGTAATACTGGTAAGACAACTTAAAGACCTTGATCAGTTTAGATAATGTTGATTGAACAAAACAAACAAACAAATAAAAAAATAAAAAAAAAGAGACATTCTTGTCGCATGTTGAGGACTATTACTTTATGCTATGGGTGAGAATAGTATGTTCGTTTCATTTAGACTGGGTTCAAATGGATCTCTATGCATTCTGCTGGAGCTATGCGGACTATGAAAAAGTGCGGACAAATTTTCAGCAAGTTGGAGAATGGATTATTATAGGACTACTTTACGTGGATTACTGTTGGATAAACTTTTCATGTACTGGACTGTGGATAACAGGTACACGTTTACGTGCGGACAAACTGGAAGATGGGCCTACTTTACGTTGGACAGAGGAAAATTGCTTTAAAATTATCGTCACGATGGATGGAAATCCGCCTTATGTTGGACACGGGGATCATTTATAATTTGACAATTAGGAAAAGACTAAATAATAGACTTAAAAAGTGGTTAAAAACCTTAAAACAATATGACTGAGTGTGATTATGATTTATCAGTAGTCAATAGAGATAAAGATGAAATAAATGAGAAAATATTGGTAGTCCATATAGAAGTGAACTGTTTGAACATAGTTTAGAAAATCATGCATCTCTATAAAACAAATGAGTTTGGGAAAGATATAGATCCAGATAATCATTTTTATAATAATATAATAAATGAATGTAAATACTATACTGAAGAGCAAAGTAACAGTATTGATATGGAAGGAGCTTTTAGCTTAATTCATTTCAATAGTAGAAGCCTGTATAAAAATGTTGAAGATATTAAAGAATGCCTTGGTAAAATTAACAAATTCAGTGTTATTGCAGTTTCGGAGACTTGGTTGGATGGGGATAAGGCTTGCGAAGTGGAATTGGAGGGATATGAGCTCTTTACTAAGAATAGGATTAATAAAAAAGGTGGGGGAGTAGCATTATATGTGGAAAATGACCTAAATTGTAAAATTGTCGATGGTCTGACAACCACCATTGAGGGAGTTCTAGAGTGTATATCTGTTGAAATTGCAGTTCTTAAATCTAAAAATATTATTGTTAGTTGTCTCTATAGAACACCAGGATCATGTTTAGATGTATTTAATAAAAATGCTGATATTTTGTTTGGTAACGTTAGTAAGATGCATATTGTGTGTGGCGATTTTAATATAAACCTTTTAAATCCCCAAAATAATAAGAAAACAAGTGATTTCATCTCAACTATGTATAGTAATAATTTATTTCCACTTATCACTAAACCCACAAGAATCACAGCCGATACAGCTACTTTAATAGATAATATATTTACGAATAGACTTGAAACACAAATAACTGCTGGATTGCTCATAAATGATATTACTGATCATTATCCTGTTTTTAGTATTTTTCACAAACTTTTATATAAGGCTACTGTGTTCAAAGTAGATCAGATTAGAATTATACGTAATAGAACCCCTGAAACCATGTTTGCCTTAAAAACTGATTTGTTTAACCAGACATGGGACAAGGTCTATGCCACCTCTGATCCTGACAAGGCCTATGACATTTTTTTGTCTACACTAGTAAGTCTTTATGATAAACATTGCCCACTAAAGGAATACTCTATTAGAGACAGAACCAACTTAGAGAAACCATGGATAACAAAGGGCATAGCCAACGCTTGCAAAAAGAAAAAATACCTCCACAAATTATTTATAAAACATAGAACTAAAGAAGCAGAGAACAAATATAAAGTGTACAAAAATAAGTTAATTAACATAATAAGATCTAATAGAAAAGTTTATTATCATAATATTTTGGAACAGCACAAAAACAACATCCACAGTACTTGGAAATTATTGAATAGTATTATTAAGAAGCGAACTAATAAAAATGATTTTCCAAATTATTTTGAGAAAGACGGCCAAATCTTAAACGGTAATAAGGAAATATCAATGGCGTTCAACAATTTTTTTTGTAAATGTTGGACCTACTCTAGCTAATGAAATCCCTCAACCATCAGAGGTAAAGGAAATAGATAAAAATATTATTATTAAAGGAAATGTGAGCTCTTTGTTTTTGAGGAGTGTGGATGAAAATGAAATCATTCAAATTGTGACTAAATTTAAGAATAAGAGGTCAACAGACTGTTTTGATTTTGATATGATTGTAGTGAAAGAAATTATACATAGTATTGTTGCTCCACTTACATACATTTGTAATCAATCTTTTTTTACGGGCATCTTTCCGTCTAAAATGAAAACGGCCAAGGTAGTACCCATTTTTAAAATTGGAGATAAACATCAATTTACAAACTACAGGCCAATCTCACTACTTTCACAATTTTCCAAAATTTTAGAAAAGTTATATGTTATAAGACTTGATGATTATCTCAATAATTTTAACCTTATTTCAGATTATCAATTTGGTTTCAGGGCAAATAGAGCAACCTCAATGGCAGTCATTGAACTGGTTGAGGAGATATCTACAGCGTTTGACAATGGAGAGTACACTGTCGGTGTCTTTATTGATTTGAGCAAGGCATTTGATACCATTGATCATAATTACCTGTTGGCTAAAGTAGAACGATATGGTATAAGAGGCATTGCCCATGATTGGTTGAGAGATTATCTTAGTGGCAGAGATCAATATGTACATATAAACAACTTTGACTCTGAAAGAACAAATATAACGCATAGAGTGCCACAGGGCTCTATACTGGGGCCAAAGCTGTTTATAATGTACATAAATGATATTCCGAAGGTATTAACAAAGTTAAATTGTATCTTGTTTGCCGATGATACTAGTCTCTATTGCTCTGGACAAAATTTAGATTTTCTTTTGAAGATAGTGGAAAAAGAGCTTTCTAAATTAAAAACTTGGTTTGACCATAACAAACTATCAATGAATTTGAATAAAACTAAATATATTATTTTTGGAAATAGAAAAATTGAGGAACCAATCAAAATTTAAATTAATCATATAGAAATTGAGAGAGTGTGTAATACAAAATTTTTGGGTATCCATGTTGATGATAAACTCAATTGGAAATTACACATAAATTATTTAAAGACAAAAATATCTAAAACTATTGGTATAATGTGTAAAATTAAATCAGTGATAAATCAAAATTCATTATATTTATTATACAATTCGCTCATTCTTCCGTACTTAAACTATTGTGTGGAAATATGGGGGAATAATTATAAATCTATTATCAAACCTATCTTCATATTGCAGAAGAAGGCTATTAGAATTGTTAACAGAGTTGATTATTACGCCCCAACTAACCCATTGTTTATTAAAATGAATGCATTGAAATTACAGGATTTGGTTGATCTAAGCACAGCTGTAATGATGTATAAGGTTCACAATCTTAAGCTCCCAGTCTGTATTCAGGAGAGGTTTAAGCTAAGAGAGACTCGATATAATTTGAGAGGAATCGGGGTCTATCAAAAAAATAAAGTTAGGACCAATACTAAAGCGAGGTGTTTCTCAGTTAGAGGAGTCAATCTATGGAATAGTCTGGAGGACAAAATAAAACAATCTATATCAATAAAGGTGTTCAAAAAAAATTTCAAATTAAATGTGATTGGTAGTTATATTGCATTAGAATGATATTGTTCAGTTTAGTTTAAAGATCATTAAAACTAGTAGAAGGCCGGTGTATTATGTAATGATATATGGCAGTATTAGGGTAATGGAATGTTTAGAGGTAAATAGACAAGGTGATTTGTGTAATGTTATTAGTAATGGATTATATTTGAAAAAATATTTTTATTATTTGTATGAGCTGTTCATATATAGCTGGTAATATTCTTATATCTGTTTTCACTTTGTTGCTTTCTGATTACTGTTGCCTCATGTTGGGTATTTAAAATTGTTTGTAAATAGGGTTAGGCATCAATAAGTGTTTCACTTCAGCCTAAACCCCTTCAGTCATTGCTGTACTATAAAAATTCTGTTTGTGTATGTTGTTATGTTTAAATGACTGAAGAAAAAAAAAAATAAACTAACTAACTAATTGTGTCCCACTTGTTGTTGATTCTTCACAAAAAATTACAGTTTTATATCTTTATGTTTGAAGCCTGAAATGTGGCAAAAGGTCGCAAAGTTCAAGGGGGCCGAATACTTTCACAAGGCACTGTATCTGTAATAAATGGACCTTCGGTGGAACCCAGATGAAGATGAGGTTCCCTCTTGAGAACAAACTTATTCACTCTTTATCACCACATTATCTGTGTAAAGCTGCTCTGAGACAATGTTCATTATTAAAAGCGCAATACAAATAAACATGAACTGAATTGAATTGAACTGATGCTGTTATGAGATCTGACCCCAGGCTCAGAAGATAAAGTCTCCTTAAATAGACACTTGGAGAAGATGAGAAAAAATAGTGACCTTCCGTTAGGACACTGAAACCTCTAGGAGAAAAAACGCTCTCACACACACACACACACACACACACACACACACACACACACACACACACACACACACACACACTCTGTCTATAAACTCTAGTGTCTGATGTAAAACTGAAGTGAAGGAAACACTGGTCACCATGGAAACATCATTGGGTAGATTTATTTCTTTTTTTATTGGTTTATATATTTGTTAAAAGGCACTCACTACATTAAAAGTAAAGTCTTTTATGCACAATTTCATTGCACACTGGTTTAATTGGTATATTTATTTATTGTTCTGTGATGAACTGGAGACTCATCACACTGGTGTTCAGAAGCACAGAGCAGACACTCAATACCAGACTATTATACAGAGCACAAACTGCATGCTTCATCTTTCACTTTCAACTCGTTTTTTTTTTTCAAATGCTTCATTTTTTTAAATCTTCAGAGCATCATGTTCATCAAGTCCTTTTGCTGCATTCACACTACACTACTGTGAACAGGGAGAGGAGGAGAGGAGAGAAGAGAAGAGAGAGGAGAGGAGAAGAGAGGATAGGAAATGAGAAGAGAAGAGAGGAGAAGAGAAGAGAAGAGAGAGGAGAGGAGTGGAGAGGAGAAGAGAAGAGAGAGGAGAGGAGTGGAGAGGAGAAGAGAGGAGAGGAGTGGAGAAGAGAAGAGAGGAGAGAAGAAGAGTGGAGAGGAGAAGAGAGGATAGGAAATGAGAAGAGAAGAGAGGAGAAGAGAAGAGAAGAGAGAGGAGAGGAGTGGAGAGGAGAAGAGATGAGAGGAGTGGAGAAGAGAAGAGAGGAGAGAAGAAGAGTGGAGAGGA
>JAAIIK010019098.1:31363-46313 GCA_014706435.1 Silurus glanis | reverse complement strand
AATGAAGTACAAATACTTTGTTACTGTACTTAAGTAGATTTTTTCTGTTATCAATACTTTACTTAAATATTTACCATTTTTATTAAAAGTATAAATAAATAAATATGAAAGTTGCGAAATTAAAACCTTCGACGAAACACATGTTTAATCACAACGTTCTTTCTTTACTCAGATATAAACGTAAATAAATGAACTACAGAAAAATAATTTTTAATCAGTAAACATTTGTTTTACTGATGCGCCAAGTCTTAAATCAGCACCAAAATCTGCCTTGATGCACACAATTAACCCTCTGTGGTCGAAATAACTCGCCGGCACGTTTTGTGGCATTTCCTCAGAACACTGAAAAGAATGTAAACTCCTTTGTTTTCGTACAGATAGGGGCAATAAATCATTTAAATCGGTAAAGAGTCTATTTTTATTTGTATACACTCATATTAGCAACAAAATGCTGTGCTTTCGTAAAATAAAGAAAACAGACAGGGGGCGCGCTCTGCCATCTGTCATCTCTCTTCACAGACACATAAATTAAATAACCTGAATCTCAGTGGATACTTGCCTCACAGACATAGCTCGAAATGACATAGCTCGAAATGCGTACTAATATTCTTGTAAATGGTTTAAAGTTATCATGGTGTTCAATTTTTTTTTTTTATTTGAGGTACATTTAGAACAGATAAAAATATGCGATTAGGTTGTGATTAATCATGATTTGACAATCATGCGATTAATAGCGATTAAATATTTAAACCGATTGACAGCCCTCATATTAATATGATGTGAGGTCCAGTTACCATCATGACACTTAAACATGTAGTAGTAATGGCTTCTTTTTACTTAAGTATATGTCAGAGACCAAACTTATTTACTTTAATTTGAGTTAAAAAAGTATATTCAGTACTTCAACTTTTACCAGAGTATCTATACTTCTACATCTGTTTAAGTAAAGGATGTGTGTACATTTGCCACCTCTGCTATTTGACTCTTACAATTTTAATTCCAAGATCCAAGATCTATGGCTTATACTTTACAATACAGTTATTTCAAGCAGTATGATGTTACACACAGAACGATATTCAGGTGTTTTTCTCGAATAGAACCACAAGGGAATACAGGTAATACAGGGTCTATATAGAGACAGAGACGAGCAGAAGCTTTAATCACATATCATAAAGCAGAAGAGAACACATGGCAAGCAGATGTACAACAGAGGGAGATTTTCATTCATCAAAATTTTGACAAGTAGTGTATATAGCAGTTTTTGTTTGTCTTGCACATTTCAAATACAGTAGTGTGATTTAATGTTAAGGTTTTTCCTCTGGCTTGCTAGGCTTACTTATATTTTTTGATAACTAATTTTGCAGCATTTGAAAGTTTTGTAAAGAGCAATAACCTTTTCTTTCCTGCTGCAAATCCTAACTTTATCATGTTGGTTAATATACCAAATGTTTCATTCACAACCTTTACATTAAATGGATTTCTTAGTTTAGGTGAATGGCGACCCATTCTATCCATTCCTTATCTGCTTTTGTTTTTATTGTCCACAATTTCAAACTCTATACTCATATATTTAATTATTTCTCGGAAGGCTTTGCACTCTCCTATGTGTGTACTAATTGGTCTTATGGCAGTTGTAGACTTGTGTTTACCAATATTTTTTGTACCAAATATGCTGCTTAGTTTCTTATTTAACTGGAATGGAATTTCTCTTTTGGGCTGTTTGGTGCAAATGTTTTGCATTCATGTAGTTGGTACTTTTCAGTCTACTATACTGCTCTGGATGGCTTTGGACCGGTTCTTTGCTATATGCCGACCTCTTTATTACCATACATACATGAAAATGCCCAACTGTCTAAAGTTTATAGTTTTTCCAGTTATTAGAAACATTCTCTTAATTATGATAATAGTGTATTGGGCCGGAAAATTATCTTTTTGTGCAACAAATACAATAGATCACTGTTTTTGTGAACATATGGCATTGGTTCAGCTTGCTTGTGGAGATATTTCCATGAACAACATATTGGGGCTTCTAGCTGTTTTTCTTATAACAACAGCTGATGTTTTTTTGGTCATAGTTTCATATTTAATAATACTGTCTTATGTTCTAAAAACTGGCAAAGGTAGTGTAAAGGCTATTAACACTTGTATTACACACATAATTGTCATGACAGTTACTGCTACCTTTGCTTTAATTGCTTTTATGTCATACAGAATACGAAATAACTTTTCTCCCTCCAACCGTGTCTTTTTGAGTACAATGTACTTGCTCTTTCCAAGTTGTTTCAACCCAATTATTTATGGAGTACGAACTAAAGAAATAAGAGAACAGTTTTTAAAAATAATGAACCAACAAATGTCTTAATTATGTTTGTATGACAGTTATATATATATATATATATATATATATATATATATATATATAAAATTACATTTACTGACAAATAAATAAATAAATGAATAAACTGCTTTAAGAATTGTTTTAATGCCACATCAATGCCTTAATTCAAGGACACGTGCATGACTGTGACACAGGACATGGAAATGCAGGGAGCAGTTAGTGTAGTAGAGTGAAAAACAATCCAAATTTAATTCAATTATCGTTTAGCTGAATCCTGAACAGTAACAGAAAGAAACAATTGTATGATCTATACAGTTTATTCACAAAGTATTTCCCCACCATACTTCTGTTTTTACAAATGTAGACAAGCAAGAAGCAAGTTTCAGCAAATAAAACTTAGAATTTTTAAAGGTTCTGGAAAGAGATGGAGCAATGACAGCAAATTACAATCATTGCAGCATTCTTAAATGCAAAACCAATTCAAGTACTTGAGGTTTTACTTATTTTCCAACTGCATCAAACCAAGTAGTCAGGAAGATCTTTCTTGCTGTTACTGCTATTTGCAAACCTAATTCCAAAAAAAGTTGGGACACTTGTAAAATGTAAAATAAAAACAGAATGCAATGATTTGTAAATCTCATAAACCCATATTTCATTAACAGTAGAACATAGAAAACATACTAAATGTTTAAACTGAGGAAATGTACCATTTTAAGAAAAAAATTAAGTCATTTTGAATTTGATTGCTGCAATAAAAAAAAAGTTAGGACAGGGCAACAACAGTTTGCCATGTCATCCACAAATGCAGGATAATTTTTATTCATACAAAGAAGAATACATTATCATGATCCAAAAATGCCTTCACACTCTCTAGGCCAAAGCTCATTTAAAATTGAAATTTTCTTTTTGGAAACCATGGAACCCACCACATCCTCCAGAGTAAAGAGTAAAGGAACCATCCAGCTTGTTATCAGCGCTTAGTTCAAAAAGCCACATCTCTGATGGTATTGAAGTTCATTCGTACCTGTGGAATGGGCAGCTTGCACATTTGTAAATGCTCCATCAATGCTAAAAGGTATATACAGGCTTTAGAGTCACAAATGCTTCCATTCAGAAAACATCTTTATCAGGGAAGGCCTTGTATAATTTAGACAGTGCTCAATATTGCATCTATTACAATTACATGATTCCGTAGTAGGAATCCTTCACCATTTGAAAACATTTGGCACATCATTAAATGAAAAACACAATGAAGGATACCCAGATTTGTTGAGCAGTTAGAATCCTCTGTAACAGTAGTCCCCATCCTTTTTTGCGCCACGGACCGGATTAATGTCAGACAATATTTTCACGGAGCGGTTTAATGTCGGACAATTTTTTCACGGACCGGCCTTTAAGGTGTGGTGGATAAATACAACAAAATAAAATTATATTTTCTAAATATAATAATAAATGTGAATCCACTGTGTTGTTGTTTGTTTATTTTGCTCGCTTGAGGGTTTGAATTTAGCGGTAATGTATTATGTGTTACTGGCCGGCGCAGCCCCTTTAAAAAGGTAGCGGATGTAGGTAAGACATGTGATCGAGGCATCATGACATGAATCAAGAGAGAGTCATAGACAGATGTGGCGAAGAGAATCCAGTAATTTTCCAAAATAAAACATCTTTCTGTGCAGCCCGGTACCAATTGACCCACGGACCGGTGCCGGTCCGCAGCCCTGGGGTTGGGGACCACTGCTCTATAAGACACATATGGGACAACATTCCTCTAGCTAAACTTTAGCAACTGGTCTTCTCAGTTTTTACAAATTACCTTGTTTTTTCCCTAAACAATTTATATTTTTTGTGAATAAAAACAAGGTAATTTTAAATTTGATAACTGCAAGATGTTTAAAAAAAAGTTGGGACAAGGCCATGTTTACCACTATGTAGCATCATGTCTTCTGTCTGTATACATCTGAAAACTGAGAAGACCATTTGCTTAAGTTTAGGGAGAGGAATGTTGTCCCATATGTGTCTTATAGAGCAGTGGTCCCCAACCCCAGGGCTGCGGACCGGCACCGGTCCGTGGGTCAGTTGGTACCGGGCCGCTACTTTTTTCCCACGTTTTGAACCCCGCGGCTTAAACAACAAAGCAGCTTATTTATGAATTTTTCCTGAGTTTTTCCCGGTTTCACAAACTTCAAGCCAAAAAACTGAACCCCATAACATTAGACCAATGAAATTTCCGAACGGAAACGAAAAAACGCACCTCACCTGTGTTCTGAGCTGCACGGCATCGGGAGAAAAAACGTTTTTTTTAAACGCACGATGATGCCAAAAGATAAACTCCAGAGAGAAATAGTTGTGAAAGGAAGGAGGAAGACAGTGAACAATGACTTTCTTGGTAGGCTACTGTTTAGATACAAGCCGTTGTAGCGCGTTGAGTCTGGGTCATGGGAGAGCTCACTAACTCCAGTTGCAACAGAAATCATATAAGCACAGACAGGTTTCCAAAACTCGTGCTTTTTTATTATTCTTGGCAACAGCGTTACGGGTTAGTCAAAGAAACTTAGAAATGAGCATCAGAAAATAATAAGGACATATTCCTCGGTCTCCACACATGCAGTAATAGCTGAAAAATGCGGCGGCAGCCTATTCCCAAAATACCGCTATGCTCCTAAAGGAAGCGCAACATATTTCACCCGTTACACCGTGTAACAGACACTGTCTTTCGTTAAAGCCTGTGTAAAGTTCATTAGTTTCAATGTAGACACCTGCGGCTTATAGACAGGTGCGGCTTATTTATGTTTAAAATAAAAATCTTTGTCAAATTCAGTGGGTGCGGCTTATATATGGGTGCGCTTTATAGTCCGGAAATTACGGTATACATAACTTACATTATTTCCGTTTTATTTATTAACTGATTCTTTCAGAACCTCCGACTGCAGGCCTATTGTGGACTTCAGGAAGGAGACAAGAGGCACACATGACACCACCCACATCAATAGGATGGCTGTTGAGCGCGTCTCCAGTTTCAAGTTCCTGGGGATCCACATCTCGGCGGACCTGTCCTGGGCTATCAACACCTCCAGCCTAGTCAAGAAGGCTCACCAGCGCCTCTTTTTCCTGAGGACACTTAAGAAAAATCAGCTCTCCTTGGATATCCAGGTGAACTTCTACCGCTGCGCAATAGAAAGCATCCTGACCAGCTGTGTCACAGTCTGGTATGGGAGCTGCTCTGTTGCAGAGCGTAAGGCACTGCAGCGGGTGGTGAAAACTGCCCAGCGCATCACAGGGACTTCACTCCCAGCCATGGAGGATATTCAAAAGAAACGCTGTCTGCGTCGTGCTCGCAGCATTCTTAAGGACTCCTCTCATCCCGCCCATAGACTGTTTACTCTTCTGCCCTCCGACAGGCATTTCAGGTGCCTCCAGACCAGGACCAGCAGACTAAAGAACAGCTTTTTTTCCTAGAGCTGTCTCTTTAGTGAACTCTGCCACTCACTGATACACTACCACATTTCCCCCCACACCTCACACTTCGCTATTTCGCTAATGGACTGTCTACTCAAAAACTTATGCTCACCGGGACACTGATCATTTCTCACCCCACACTTTATTATTGCACGGACTGTTTACACAAACCTTTGCTCATTTGCACACTGCTCTTCTTTGTATTGCACCATTAACTTATTACCATTGTATATATACCCGTTCTCTGTTCATAGTAATAGCAATATATCATGTTCACCGTTCACATCCTTCTGTAAATCTCTGTGTATAGTAATAGGCATCTGTATATTATGTTCACAGTGTATATATATATATATATATATATATATATATATATGTCATCTGTATTCTATTGTTCATAGTACATATATATTCATATTCATCTGTAATTATATTCATAGTACATATATATTAGTCTGTATATTATGTTCTTAGTACATATATATTCACCTGTATACTACATTTATAGTACATATACATCTTTAAATTACTGTTTATAGTCTATATTACCATTTTATTTAACTATTTAACTATGTAAATCATGTAAAAACTGTATATCCTGCACTTGCTGTTATTGCACTCTGGTTAGACCCAAACTGCATTTCGTTGCCTTGTACTTGTACATGTGTAATGACAATAAAGTTGAATCTAATCTAATCTAATCAGATAATAAATAAAACGGATAAGTAAAACTTTTTTGGAATTGGGGTTTACAATGTGCGGTACTCCATAAAATGAGATAGTTTCACCTGGACATAAGGTGCAAAATACATGAATGGCATCCACATACATGTGTATGTCATACGATGCAAATAAAGTACTACAGAAACAAGAAGCAATTGTCAATGTCAATAAGAGCTATAAAGTCCATAGCTGTGACTAGTTTAAAGTGTCAGTGCAGCAAGGGTTGTTATAATAAACCAAGAGGAAGGTGAATTGTTTGAATATACGCTATATATTTTTTAATAAAATCAAAAGCATGTTGTAAATGGCTGAGTAAAATAAAGATCAATTGCAGTAATTTCAACATCAACTGCTCCATTCCAGCAGGCAGATGGAAAGGTGGATCTCTGATCAGCCACTGACTTGATATAGGCCTCTGTTTTTAAGGACTGGCCCAAGACACAAACAACTTACATATGGAGGGCTTGTACTGGATATAACAAATTCCATCTATCCATCTATCTCTAATCTTTTTCATATGAGAATGGAGAGGGGTAAAAAGCTGCTATCTTTAAGACGAGTTCACCACTTTAGGTACAAGGGCTGGGTTAGGGCAAAAAGAAAAAAGAAGAAAATTTCCCCTCTTCTCTCCCAGAGAACAAATCTTTGAGAGTAATGCAGTTAAAGGAGGAATGGCTTGAAATCTGCAGGCCATGTCTCAGTAATAACACAGTAATAACACAAACTTTTGTGTTATTGTTTTAATAACAGTTTAGAACTGACTTATTTGTGTCATGACTTATTTATTATTATTTTTAAATAGGGAAATGCATGCTACATATAGTATTACAAAACAATTATATAAACCAATATATTTCATAATTGGCAGCACATAAAAATAAAAATTACTCATTCGAACTCATCTGATATGTAATTAGTAGAAACACCTTTAACTGCATGAACTAACAGATTCAAGTCTGTTGAGGTAATTTCTATCCAGCTCTGCTTCTTGTTTTTCAAAACCTTTTTTAAAGCTTGAAATGATCACAAATTAAAACAGGTTTAATAAACATGTGATTATAATGCTAAATTACATTAATTAAAGTGTATTTAACATTTGTAACCATATTTTATTAAATAATTATTATCTTGCATTTTGTTCCGGGCACAGTGACAACAACAGCAATAATAAATCTTTGGCCTATTTAGCAGGCATTAAGAATTTTCATAAGAAGAAATAGCCTTATTGTATTATTCTGAGCAATTACCCACTTGTTTTTAGAATATCTTGAACCTTGTCAATTAACTATGACCACCACTGCTAAAAGGCATTACTATAACTATGCACAACATTGTTAAGGACCAGTGCTCATTAGTGGAAAAAAGGCAAAGCTGGTAATGATTAATTAGTAAATATGTATGTGGGGCCTGGTTGGAACAAATACAGTGTCTGGAGTACATACTGTCATGGGAGAATGCCAATTTGAACAAGGCATATTAGCTTAGCATTTTAACAAGTAGCTATACACTACATTTATGTGAACAAAACAGCAAAACAAGGCATGCCTCATCAATAGATTCCACCAATTAATTCACTGACAATTTTGTACAATAGTTAGTTGATAGTTGTGGATATACATGACTACATATTATATTCACCATATTTATCACTTTATAAAAAAATAATAATTTGACATTGAAACACAATTATTTGATAATGCATACATATTCTTAATAAATGTAATGTGTCTTTTGTAACCTTTTTTCAACTATTGCATGTACAGTACATACAATCGTTTATGTGCAGCCATGTTGGTTAGTTATTACTTTTTATTGTTGTGGCTTTCAGTCCTATGGGACTGAAAGGTCACCTAAGTGTATATATTTACATGGTTATGTATCTGAGTTCATTTGGTCAGTGTTCTCCAGATGAATGACCAAGCAAACAAGAAGACTAAGGATCAGAAAACTGGAGTCAGGTATCTATCAGTATCTAGATTGTACCCAACAAATTCTTATGATTAGATTAACTGAGTTTAGTCATTGTTAATTGTTTTAGCTAAAAGAAATGATCTTAGCGTAGAAATAACACGCATTATATGTTTACACTTGGCAAGGTGAGCACCGAAGTACCGAAAGTTTAATTGTATAGTAATCTACAGTTATCTAGAAATCAAAGTAATTGCAAATTATTTTTGACTGAAATGATGTCTGAATTTTAGTGACATGACTGAGGAAGTCAGAGGAGCAAACTTCACACACAAAAAGTTTATTTTTGTTGGATTCCCAGAGACTTTTGGATACAGACACTTGCTTTTCCTGCTATTTTTGCTCACTTACATTTTAGTTGTTGTTGGGAATTCTTTAATACTTTTTGTAATCAAAAATACAAAGACACTTCACACACCAATGTACATACTTGTGTCTGCTTTAGCATTGGTTGACATCATTGTACCTACTGCCATTGTCCCAGCAATGCTTTTGAGCTTTTTGTTTGAGTTAAATGAAATAACTTTGGTTGGGTGTTTAATACAAATGTTTTTCACTCACTTCTTTTCCTCAGTAGAGTCTACTATTCTTCTAGCAATGGCTCTTGATCGCTATGTAGCAATCTGTAATCCACTTCGTTACACAACAATTATGAACTACTCAATGTTTGGAAAACTGCTACTTTTTACATTGGTCAGGAGTGGAACATTAATGTGCACTTTGGTTGGTTTGGCTGCATCTTTGACTTTCTGTGGATCAAATATCATACATCATTGTTACTGTGATCACATGGCTCTTGTTAGCCTAGCATGCAGTTCTACTGCAAAAAATGCTGCAGTTGGGATTGCTGTAATTATCTGTTTTGTTGGAGTTGATATATCTGTCATTTTTGTCTCTTACGTTAAAATCTTGTGTGTAGTGCTTAGGACTGCAGCAGGTGAGCAAAGATCCAAAGCAATTCATACTTGTAGTAATCACTTAATTGTCATGATGTGTTTTTATTTGATAGGAAGTGTTACTTTTCTCTCACGAAATCTTCAAATTCAAATTCCAGTTGATGTTAATACCATTCTGGGTGTCACTTATATAGTTTTCCCAGCATGTATAAATCCAATTATCTATGGTGTCAGAACCAAAGAAATAAGAAATGCACTGTTAAAAATATTCAAGATACATGCAAATAGAATTGTTACAGTAAAGGTTTCAATTGTCAAGTTCTGATGCTGCTTTTGTAATACTTTCATTCTTGAGTCATAATTTGTTAATACTGAATAAAAAATATTAGTTGAAATTTCCAAAACATCTGAAACATGTACACATCTGAGAACTTTCGGGTGTTGCGTCAGTGTGTAAATAAATAATCAACATTTACCACTAGCAGAGAATACTAAGTAATCCTGATGTGCTTTCAGCAAAGAAACAAAATTACTGTTCTTGTGCTCAAATACTACAGATTAAAAATGTTCATGTGGCACTGCAATATAAAAAAAAAAGAAATTATTGTGATCATATTTATATGTCCAATATTTAAAGTTTGCTTACCTTTGCATTAAAACATTTAAAATTATAGATATATTTCTTATTAATTTTGCATACCTTTTGAAAAGTAATATTAGGACACAGAGGCAATTTTGTTGCAGTGTGAAGCCCTATTTTAAAATCCCTAATTTTATGACAGGAGATGACCTGCAGTAATAATCATAGGACTTTGAGCCTAAGACAGATTATTAGAATAGTTTCTAATCTTTACATTTACATTTATGGGATTTAGCAGACACCTTTGTCTGGAGCAATATTCAAAAATGCTTTAAAATCTAAAGCATAAATATATTCTAATGCTGGTTCATCGGAAAAAAGACTAAAACCTTTAATCCTTGCAAACCTTTTCTCAAAACAGAAACTCTAATTGCCTGTATGTCATATATATCATATTGCTTTGCATTTAACTTACATTAAACTTTGTGTGGTACATATTGTCAAATAATAGTATTTTACTGTAGTTGTCTTTGTTCTTTTATTTTTAACCATTAGTATTTAGACATACAAGGGCATTCTTTTGCACAGTGTAAGCAATAATTAGCTGTCCATACACCTGAGACCAAACAAGAACCCAAATGTCTTTAGGGAAATTCAATTAAATTTGAAATCCAATTTATTCAATTCAATTATATCATGCAATGTATTATTAAAATTTTTTTTAGAAATGTTATCAAAAACAGACTTTATTTACTAGATATACTAGATATTCAGCTAACGTGATTCTAAAATTGCAAATAAGTAACTTCAATGGTTTTATTCTAAACCATTAATTCTATAACTTTTTTAATTTACCAACTGTATCTGCAAAACAATTGTTTATTTCAAACAATAGATGTGATGTTCTTGAGATTATGGAAAAGAACTCTCTTGAGACATGTTTTTTAATACACATTTTCCTTCATTGTTTTAACGAGGTCGTCTGTCTATTCCTTCACCTATGACAGTATTCTGCAACCCTGCAATTTTTTTCTGCAATTTTATACAAGAAAAGCCTCATTTGGTTACATTTACTTTTAATTATTAAGATTCAATTATTAACATCTTAAACAATTACAGTATATTGAAAAAGGTTAATATTAACATGTAGCATAACTTTCAGAGACTGTTTGTTTACCTTGAACATTAAATTTTCTAACCCTGTTTCTACCCAAAAGAGAACCAAAGCTCAATCCTCACTGACTCTTCCAGAAGGTCACATCTGCTTCATGAGAGTCCCAAATAAATTACAATTCAGTACATTTGGTTTTGGTACAAAAGATTTCCTTTGCAAATGCTTTCTTATACCTCTCGTATTAAAAGAAATATTAGAAATGACCATTAACAACATGCAAACTGACAAATGGATTAACTTCCTTTGTGTGCTTAGTACCTAGAGAACATGTTGTGTCAGAACAATTCAGAATAGTACTCAAATTTTATCCTACTTCATTTTTTTTTTATTCACAAATAAATTTATTTTTGCCTAGGTAGCCCTTCTCTTAATTTTCCCAAGCCTTCTCTAATAATGTCATCACCTGTTCTCAGGTCTTTCATCATTTTCCTATACTCTCGAGAATCCCTATGTTCCTGCTGCCTTTCCACTAACAATCTCTTGACATAAATCTGACTATTGCGCTGAAAACAGGCGCGTTAATTTGCTGTCCATTCTGCCAGTGTGATGCATAAAACTCTATATGCATGCAAATATTATACTGGCAATTTACCAGCTTTTGTTCAAATTCATATTCACCTTCATTGTATCATTCTTTTTCTTTAATCTAATCTGATAAAAAAAAATAATCCAGTGTTTATTTAAGATCTTCAATTTGGGCACATTATTTCTAACAGCTTGATTTTGGCAGCAGAAATTATGTCTGTCAATCAGCAAAAAATGTTTTGTGTGTATTCTGTTTTTGCATGCTTACTTCAAAGCTTTTTTATTTGCTGTATAAGTGCTTGCATGAGTCAGAGTGTGTCTTTTAAAATAAATATTGACAATGTATGTTTCTTCTATGCTACATGATTCACATGCATTTTACACAGGATAGTATGTGTATAGTTTTAAAAGTCCACAGGCCATATTAACAACTAATGTATATTCACATCTGTAGTGGCAAAGTAGGTTTTACTTATAAAAATGAGTCATCACCCAATTACATATATAAAATTGTGGGTTACCAAATAGAGCAGAAAAAGACAGTACACTGTAGTGAGGCTGCATTAGTGATAGGGCCCCCTGTAACCTGATGATATGCCCATATATTTATGCTTACGGAAAGACAGTGCATTTGGTAATAAATCAATAAAAATGTTTACACAAAATTCGAAGCCTTTTGTGGATGCACACTCTGTACAAAAACATCCTGTTTAGTTACTTAGTTGGGTAGGTGGCTGAGGTATAGAGCAGTTATAATGCTTTTTTTCTTTTATTAGTATATTATTTTGTAAACTATAAAGAAAACTATATAGATTTATATTGATACAGAACTCTATGGTTCGTATGGTTGATAATATTAATGTTTGAAGATTTTCCATTGATTTTCTGTTGTTTTATAAACTAGTAAATATATATTCATATAGCTGTTTTAACCAAATCAAGTTTTACCAAAAACCATGGTCAACTGATAAACAACTATATGTCCTTAACTGATTTCACTGCTATTAGAAACATTGTTGCTTTAAACAAGAAAGCTGACATACGTTGTACTCATCCCTGCTTACTTCTAGCACCATCTAGTGTAATCTCTTTGGTCCTGCATTGCTCTCTATTTTATGCATTATTTTAAGACAAAATAAAAAATACAAATAAAAAACATTTAAAATTACAATCTATCTGTTCAAGGTAAGCAATATATTCATGTTTTTTAATTGTTGGAACATAGTTGAATGCATATTACAAATGAAAATCTTCAACTGAACAATTCTTTTCAGTTTTTTTTTTATCAAGTTTGCGAAAGATAAAGAGGGCAGAAGTAGAACCTGAAGCGAATTTTTGCTGTTGGAGGTTCTCCACCTCAAGGTTCGATGTTTTATGCGCTGTTATGGGATGCCTTCCTGGGATGCTAGAGTGGGTACAGACTAACTGAAACTGGACAGAGGAAGACTGGCCTCACCTAGATTCACTAACCTGTGCTGACTGTATACACATTCCTGATCTTGGCTGACGGAACTGAAATCTAATGTCTTCTCCTGATGTATTTTTTCTTCAGTGTAGCCTTCCCATTTTTCCAATATGCAATCATTATTTATTATTTTAAAAAAACAACTATTGTATAAAAAATAAACCTAAACTTATAATCCAAATATTACCTAGCCAAAATATGCAGAGGAGTTTGCATTGTTAGTTAATGCTTTATATTATACTCTTCCTTTACTGATAAGCTCCTAAAATTTGGGAAGCCTCTCTGGTTTAAAATGGCATCTATAATTATTTTCAGGAAAAAAAATATATTTTTCATCAATTTCATCTGTCTGTGAGAAATAAGTTTTAATACAATCATCAGATGTCCACATATATCATATTTTATTTATACAAAGCACCCACACAACTATCCACAATATCCATGACCTTTGAATGACATGTGCAAAATTACTTAATTAATGCCAGAGGGGAAACTGTTGCTTAGTCTTCCATAGAGAAATTTCTGACAGTTAAAAGCAAGCTATATATAAACTGGTTTCTGGTGTTCAGAACAGTTCGGAAAAGTGTCAAGCTTATGACAGCAAGGTTTTAATTAAGTCAAGGTATGCTCTGTGATAAAATTAACAGTATTAATAATGTCTATTTTCATTACTTTATATAGATTTAAGATTAAGACATTTGATGGAATGTAACATTTGACACAAACTGTTTTGACTATTCTATAATGTCTACTTTGTGTCTTTTTTTTACAGCATCTGTAAATATGCTCAGTTTTAACATAACCTTATTTTTTTTGGCTTATGGGCCATCTGGTCCACTGAATTATTCTGTTTTCTTTGTCAGTTTATTGACTTATCTTGCAACACTTTTTGCTAATTTATTACTGATGCTGGTGATCTACCTTGACACAAGTCTACACAAACCTATGTATATATTTCTATTCAATTTGGCATTGAATGGACTTATTGGAAGCTCAGCTGTCCTGCCTAACATCATGAACAACCTTCTTGATAATATGAGATTCATATACTTTGACAACTGTCTGTTTCAAGTATTCTGTATAAATATTTATGGAGCATGTGCATATTTAATATTAATGGTTATGGCATATGATAGATACGTTGCTATTTGTAAGCCATTACAATATCACAACATAATGACAGCAATAAAAGTTAAACTACTTCTAGGCTTAGCCTACATTTTTCCAATTTGCCTTTTAGGTACCCAAATATACCTTACTTCACGGATGCCTTTGTGCAGGTACACTATAAACAAGCTGTTTTGTGATAACTTGGCAATTGTCAGCCTCTCTTGTTTTAAGAGTATATTTGCAGACCTGTATGGTTTAGCTTTGGTAATTATCTTTGTTGTTTTTCCTTTGTTATTTGTAGTTATATCATATGTAAAAATCTTACTTGTTAGTTTGAAAGCATCAGCAAATGCCAAAAAAAAGGCTTTGAAAACTTGTCTCCCACATTTAATAACATTTATAAATTTTTCATCAGCTACTCTTTTTTCTGTAATATACAATCGATTAAATGATAATCTTCCAAAGGAGCTTAATGTATTCATATCTGTACATTTTATTTTGATCCCACCCCTCCTGCATCCAATTATATATGGAATGAAAACTGAAAAGATTAGTCAAAGTTTTATAAAGCTTCTGCATAAAAGAGTTTTTGCCCTTGAATTTCATTTTCAAACAGTGAAAACCATTTAAGATAATTGTATTGTTTTTAATACAAACTATGTGAGCGAGTGTGTGTGTGTGTGTGTGTGTGTGTGTGTGTGTGTGTGTGTGTGTG
>JAAIIK010019098.1:18225-31353 GCA_014706435.1 Silurus glanis | reverse complement strand
GTGTGTGTGTGTGTGTGTGTGTGTGTGTGTGTGTGTGTGTGTGTGTGTGTGTGTGTGAGAGAGAGAGGGAGAGAGAGAGAGAGAGTAGGGGTATGCAGAGTATGATTTGAAGCTGAATGTTATTCATAAATCTCTAACATAATTGATTTCGGAGATATTTGCCTTAAAGTTCATTATGTTTCTATAGGTTTTGATTTATATTTTGATTATACACTAGAATGCCTAAATATAAAGCAATTAGATGATGACCTAAAATAAATTAATCTTGGTATAATTACAATATTATGCAAAGTACATATAACCGAAAGCAAATGTATTTTATTTTAAAGAGTGAATCAGTAAAATTATCTTCTGTAAAAACATACAATAAACTGTCTATAACTGTTAAATGTGTCAAAAAAGTAGACAACTTTATGTAAAGATTGTGTATATACTTATGTGTGAAAGTTTGTGTGTAAAATTTCTGATTTACATTAGGTAATTATACAAAAAAATATTAAAGAAACATAAAATCAGTGATGTGAGAAACTAATTATTGAAATAAAAAAATGTTGTTCTATTTACAAAAACAAATTTGCACAGTTCTTGTGCAAAACTGTCTTCCAACCTTTGAAACACAAGTGGCTGTTAAGGTACAGGTGTGAATGTGTGACAGAAGATGTAATCAGTCCTGTTTCTGCTAATAGTAATACAAGTCTCAGGGAACCACCAGCCTCACCTATCCTCAACACCCTGCCCGCATGGAGTGAGTCTCCGTCTTACTAAGTACCGGCACCTGGCACTCATCAGCGCCAGGCCTACTTAATGCTCTCTCTTTCTCAAACCCTTGTCCGTTCTTTCAGATTATGCTGGCAGAACACCCAAGGACTCTTTGTAGAACTTTCCGTTCTCTCGAACCGTGTGGATCTAGCCTTTCCCTGGCGTACGGATCTACTATCCTTACCTTTCTAAAATACTTCCTGGATTCTATTGACTCTCCCGGTACGACGTCTGTAATCCGTATCTCCCGATACATTCTGGATTACTTTCCCTTCCTGGTACCTTCAGTGCTTTTCCCTGCTCTTCTCAGTACAAACTTATTGAAACTTAATAAAGTGCAACTTCGGTTTCCGCCTGTGTTTGTCTGGCCTGACAACAAGGCAACTTGCAAAATGTTTTATTAGTAGCTTAAGGCCATGTCCACAGTAATACATTTTCATTTAAAATGCATATATGCATATTTTTGTTTCTGTTTTGCCTTCCGTCCATACTGAGACAAAGTTGTCAGTCGAATATAGCTTTTTCAAAAACGCTCTCCAAACTGTATAAATTTGAAAACGCTGTTTTCACATTGCAGTGTGAACTGTGAAAACGGAGGCTTTTAAAAATATATCGGATTTTTCCGTCATTGCCGTAACGTTGCAAAGAGCCTGAAAGTAAATAGATGGCAGGCAAAAATTACGCAGGTCGAAGTTTCATACGATTTGCTCATGCACAGTACAGGGCTGTAAGCATTTTCAGACGTTTCAGTGTGGATGAGCAACTTTTGGGAAACAACTGAAAACTATAGTGTGGACGTGGAGTGTTTTTAGACAGTTTAGCATTTTTCTAATTTATCGTAGACCTAACCTAAATTAATTTAATGTAGAGCTTTTTGGGTCACCCATGATGTACTGTCACTAAGCAGCTGCCTGGGTGTAACTGGAGCCCTGATCATCAAAGTCTGATTTAGTGTGCCATTGTGCCCACTTCCATTGATCCCCTTCTGAATTGTTAACACTTCATTGGCCCGTTAGTCTCTCTGTTGGTGTGGTAGTCAGCTGCAGGCCGGATGCTCCCTGGCCTACAGTAAGTGGTGTGGAGGAGGGATGATTCAGTTCCGAATTCTTCCTTCACACTAATATGCCAGGTTCTACACAATAGCACAGGCTGAAATATGTAAGCCCATATAGAGTTTACAGTTAGGGTGTGTGTCACTTTCAGCGACTTGTGGTTGCAAAAATAGCATCCTTTTAAAAAATGTGTTAACTGCAGTTAATTCAATTCGAATGTATATTTATTACAGTTAAATGTTGTTGAGTTGTGCTGTTCCATAACTGTGGGGCTTTGTAAGAGAAAGCTCTGCACCCTGCTGAAGTCTTAATTTGAGGTATCAACAAATAGCCTGCACCCTTTGATCTAAGTAGGTGTGGTGGATCATAATGGTACATGGTGGTCATAATGGTCATAATGATCATAATGGTACAAAGTTCACATGGCACAAGACCAATTAGTGCTTTATACGATCTGGTAAGGACTCTTGCTGCTGCATTCTGGACTAATTGAAGCTTATTTATTTACTTATTAGAACACTCAGACAGTAAAGCATTACAGTAGGCTAAACTATATGTAACAAATGCATGAACTGTTTTTTTTGCATCCTTCAACATCATATTTCTAATTTTAGCAATATTTGTAAGGTGAATGAAGGCTATCCTGGTAATGTTATTGACATGAGCCTCAAAGGACAGAGTAGAGTCAATACAATAATGTCTGCTGTACACACCGATACAGAAAGACCATCCAGAGATGCTACGTAGGCGGAAAGTTTACTTCTAGCTGCATGTGGTCCTAGATAAAGTACTTCCGTTTTATCTGGGTAAAGCAAACATAAGTTATCAAGTGTCCACTGTCTCATGTCCTTTACACACTCCTCAACATTCTTAAGCTGATCTCTCTCAACTGGTTTTGCTTAAACATACAACATATTGTTAGCATAGCAATGGAAGCTAATACCATGTATCCATATAATTTCACCCAAAGGCAGCATATATGAGGAAAAAGGCAGTGGGCCTAACACAGATCCTTGTGGAACACCAAACTCACTATTTACATCAACAAACTGATAACGATCAGTCAAATAAGACCTGAGCCAGGAGCCTCCATACAGTCCATAAAATTCCATTAAATTCCTGCTGCAGTGTGTGCAAACCTGGTCAAGAAGTACAGGAAACGTCTGACCTCTGTAATTGTAAACAAAGGTTTCTGTACCAAATATTAAGTTCTATTCTTCTACTGTATCAAATACTTATTTCATGCAATAAAATGGAAATTAATTATTTAAAATCATACAATGTGATTTTCTGGATTTTTTTTTTTTAGATTCGATCTCTCACAGTTGAGGTGTATAAAGTTGGCATCAATTTTGCACATAAGGGAAAAATATCCTGCTGTCATTTTCAAATTGACAAGAAGAAGTGTTAAAGTCTCATGTTTTCTTAAAAAAAAAAAAAAAAACTTTTTCAATGTTTCTTGGCACTTCACTACATAGAGCAAAATTTATATTAAAGTTATGCGAGTATTAAAGTTAAGCTTTTGACGCTTTGACTGCAAACAAGTCTTGACTTGTTTGAAGAGTGGAATGTGGAATGCAATGTTCAAAAATAGAAAAAAAAATAATGTTTTCACTTTGTCATTATGGGGTACTGAGTGAAAAAAAATTCTACTTGAATGATTGTAGTATCAGGCTGCAACATAACACAATTTAAAAAGTGAAGGGGGTCTGAATAATTTAATTCAGCATCAGACATTTTAGTGACAGTTGAAAGTATATGGAATATATTACAACTTGAAAATATGATAAATTAAATAATATACAATTCATTGTTTGCTTGCTTTTCTTTGTAGGATAAAAGAAAATGTTTGGACTCCTCAGTATTATTTTGCATTATTTTAAATCTGGTTTTCAGTTTATAATATTAAGGAAGCAATCGAATCATTACCAAAAGAAAAGCAAAGCAAATGTATCTACTTCAAATAAACATGTTTTTTGAAAGCAATTTTTATCTTAGACAACCTTATACCATACATAATAGGATTTAGAAGTGGTGGACAGATCACAAAATACACTGAGATTATAACACGCAAAACAGGAGGCATGTGTATTTTATCAAATCTGCTTGAGAAAATCTCAAATAAACAACCAACAGAGAAATTTACAAGTGAAACAAGTTGTGGTGCACAGGTGGTCATGGCCTTTTGAAAAGTCTCTATAGGAGAGTTTAAGCAAACTCTCATAATCATTATGTATGAATATAAAATAAGCATTAAGGGGAGAACAATAGTGGTGATGGTACCAAATATACCATAAATGTTATTCATGCTGGTGTCAGAGCAAGCAAGTTTCACAAGAAGATAGTTGTCACACCACACTTTCTCCATTAAATTTCCACATAACTCTAAGCGTATACTTAAAAAAATGTTTATGGTGAACTTTAAAAAAGATAGAACACAAACCAGTACAATTAATATGCAAACTCTGTTACAAGTCATGATACTGCTATATAATAAAGGATAACAAATAGCTATATACCTGTCATAAGACATAATTGCTAAACTTCCAAATTCCATAGCTGCATATGTATACAGACAATATATCTGTACATAACAAGAAGCAATTGTTACTTCATGGGATGTTGACAATAAATTGGTTAAAATAAAGGGGAAAAATGCAGCACTTCCATATAATTCATTAAAAGACAAACAACAAAGAAAAATATACATGGGTTCATGCAGGGATCGCTCTACCCAAATCACAACAATGAGTAGTAAATTTGCTAATATGATAGTCAGGTACAATATTACCAAAAGAGCAAAATAAATGTATTTAGTCTGCCCTACCTCAAAGTAGCCAGTTAGTATAATAGTAGTAAACTGTGTGGAGTTTGCCATTATCTTTGTAAAAACTAAATTATATTGAGAGGTGAAGTAGATCTAAGATAAATAATTGCAAAATTAGACTGTACAGAAGGTTGAAAATTTTTAGTGATCTGATAAGTATTAAAAGAGCATTGAGTATGCTTTTTGCAATTGTGTTTCTTTCAAATCGAAGATCTCTGTAGCTAAATGAAGGAAATGGATATCAAAGTTGAAATTGTCCTTTAGAAGTTCACATTACTTTCAAAATTAATGGCACAGAGATTTGTCTGGAGTTGCAAACAGAAAGGCAGGCATTTCTAAACAATTAAACAAAATAACAAATTCGGTTAAAGTGAAAAATCTGAATACAAATACAGACTTTTGGCATAAAAAATTATTTATCTATAATCGATTATCTATCAAATCTATCTATTATCTATCAAAATTATTGCTTTAGATATAAATACTTACTTGAAACTTAAGACAAATAAAAGCTTGTAAGAAGCATATACAGAATCAATTCGCCTTTGATTCACTTACGCAGGAAGTTATTTTAAGTGTTGCCACAGGATAAAATCACCTATATTTATTGTGTGAGACAGAGTGATGGGTGTTGTTGACAGAGAGTCCGGGGATTTCAACTCTGATTGCTGTTTTAGTTACTCTATCATATCAAAATTCATGGTAAATTCATGGTACACACCCTGTTTGACCCTTAATTTACAAGACTGTTTGCGTCACCTTTTTAATATGAGATATGTATATACTTTCTCTAATCAAAACAAAGTTAAATGCTGCATGTTAACTAAAGGCATGAAAGTTTATATAAGTAACGCTCATATTAGCAATTTCTGAATTAATTATAGAAGAGAAATAGTGTGCATGGATTGGTATCAAATCCAGGTGTATTTTGGCCTTACACCCAATCATAAGAATAAAGTGGATAATAAATGATGAATACATTCTTATATTTATGATCACAGTTTTTGGTTTGTGAGAAAAAGGCAAAACATTTTATAAAGTACTAACCATTTAACTATTTATATAAAGTGTTAACTATTTAACTACTTAATTATTATATATTTGTTAAAAATATTTTTTTAAAAGTTTAGTTTTTGGGCATTTGTAAAAGTTCAAGGACTGTTGAATAGACTTTGTAGACTGAAAAGGCCACATCATTTTAAGAAAACACTTCTCTAGAATATTATCCGATTCTACAGAATTATAATTTTCTGTCACTGGGGCCTAGTCCAAACTAGGACAAACTGCTTCATTAAACATTACTCTTGTATGCATCCAGTGAGCGTGTGTGGCCTGCCATGGTGTCACTGTTATTTCTTCTGTTTAAGTGACATTCTTTTCTTGTACCTGTATAAAATCAATATGTTTGAGACTGATGCTTGTATTCAGTTGGACTACAATATTGTTTCTAATATTTCCAACCCTAGACAAGATACACTTATTGTCTGATTGAGAATTGTGAATGTCAAATGATTTGCAACACTTTCAGTTTATAAGCTACATATGGTAACTATTATTTCATGCCAAATCATTATTTTGTGCACATAACTGAACTAGGGTTCTTAAAGAATAAAATTACCTTTTCTACATTATATAACTCCAAAAAAATTATAAACCCATAGAAATGTGTTTTATCTGTACCTTTATACAAAAGGTATCTTAATTTCACATATCATCTGCTGTATGTGTAGTATATTGTGATATAAGAAACCGTTAGCAAGAAAATGTTTCTAAATGTTTTTATTTATTAGAACATATTGATTTATTTTGAACTACCTTTGCATGCATATGTTAATTTGAAACGAGATTAAATTAATAAATAAATAAATAAACATTTTCATGTGCCGTTATACCTAATTTTAAAATATGTTTATATTATACATTATAAGACATAAAGGAAAATTCATACTATTCTTGCAATTTCTATGTGTGCCATCTGATAGTAAATACATGTTTTTTACACTTTTTATTTGTGCTGCATTATAAGGTATTGTAAACTAATGTGCTGTTTACATCATAGCTGTATACCTATGGTTTTATCAACCAAAGCATTTGTTCTTTCTTGTTCTGGCCACCGAGTATTCACACTGCTATTGAGCTACTAAACTAAAAAACAAATATGTAGGCTCAGGAGAACAATACAATGTAGTGGACTAATGTTCATTTGCTTAAAATGAAATGATAAATATGTTTATTAATATGTTTATATGCTTTTTTAAGAAATTCCAATAATAATAATAATAATAATAATAATAATAATAATAATAATAGGCTGGAATGTCCATTCAAACTGAGAAAGAAATCCATGTAATATAGTGCCATTGGATTTTGTATACTTTTATTCATGGCCATTTCCTTTATAGTGTAAAGACTGACACAAACAAGACAACTTGTGGTTTGTTGACTGCATGACCAGTGGGACTCAATTATCAACTCTAATTGTCTGGACCCATACCATGGGATATTGTACACTGTTCTCTAGGGATGAATGGCTTAAGTTGTTTTGATTACTTTGGTTTTAAGGTGGTTTTTAGTGTGTAACAAAATATGTTTATCTTTGCAGTATTAGGTCACATGGGGATATTAGAGAGCTTAACCTGCATTACACAATACATGTTTTTAAAGACTATTAATTGGTGAAGGCAGAGGGCCCAATTTTCTAAATTTTTTGTGCTGTTAGATAGTCGATTAGGTCTTCCATACGTCATGGTCAATGTGTTTGTTCTAATGGGCTCACCAATGGGACTAATTAAAATGAAAATACAATTAGCTCAAATTGGCCTGGTTATTAAAGCTCTGTAGAAAGACACACATTTGGGAGATGGTGGACAGAGAGCTCATCTGGGATTAATGAACTTGGAAAACATTTGCATTGTGTAACTGTTGTGTAAGGTTTATAGACTTTGGCTATTTGATAAATGCACAACTGAAATCTAAGTTTTGCATGCCTTTTGTGGTTAGGCATTCCTAACATCTTTTCCAACTATCAAATTTAATGAGTTTCTTGTGATGCACTTGTATAATAAACCATTTGTGTGAAAATTGCTCTGACTTTTAACAGTTTAGATTTTATAGCTCATGAAACATTTGTCAAAAAGTAAGCTTTTCTCTCACTCAAAACAGTAAAAATTAAAAAGACCAATACATTATACCAATAAATTACACACACTAAAATAAACTTTAAAAAGAAATAGTGATAAGTGATTCTGTCCCCTTTAGTTTTTTTGCACTTGAGCTGGACACTACACAAAACAAAGCAAGATAGGCAGCATATTTTAAAATATTGCAAATTTTGGACTAGCTAAATGGTCACTCATCAGATCCCAATTAAGCTGCATAGGACTGAATTTGCTCTGAATGAGCTGCAACTGTACGGAAAGACTAGGATTTTCATGTGAATTTCTAAAAAAGTTAATTTTCACCAGACTCTGTGCTTTTTATATTTTACTAAAAAGAAATGAGAATTAGAATAGAATAAGCAATTTAAGATTCGAGGGCGTGTAATTTTTTTCTAGATGTTCATTTATAAAGAAGCAGGTAGTCATGGAAAAGGAGAAACAGGCATCACAAAAGAATGTAATATGCACTCATCTGATTTATTTACACTATACCACTGATTATACAATTATACAAATGATTTTAGGTGTTCTGACAGGAGGAACAATTTGTTTCATAAAACATTTTCCTGAATGTACCACTTTCTTCTAAATCTCCCTGGTTTTACTAATGCGCAATGTCAGTTTTCTAGCCATGAACAGATTTAGTTAGTCATCTTTTTCAGACAGGCCTTGGGGCTGACATTGCTGGGGAAGAATGGTCTGGCTATATAGTCAACCTAGTAACTATCTAAGGTCGGCTGTTGATGAGGTTTCAGGGCCATACTCATCAAACTTATTAACTGTGCAGAATACGTTGACATCAGGGGGCTCAACTTTGAGCAGAAGCTCCAACATTCTCTCGTGCACAGAGTCCAATCTATTTTTTGATTTACCATGGTTTCACATTACCTGCCCTGTACATTACTTAGACATATTAACATGCTGGTCACTATACTGCATGCAGTGTTCCTTTGTCTTCCTATGCTGCACTGGCTTCCATGTCTGAAGACCATGCTCCATTATTTGTGCTGTCCAAATATTATGACCTCCAGAAAGTGTTTAGTGAGATTAGGGTGAATACTTCTGTTCAGCCAAGCAATTAAACCTAAGAAAAGCATTCTGGTTCTTATTTTTGCCCATTTACACTTTACCAGATACTATTGCCCCAGCTACATTAATATAAAAGCAGATGCACTCTAACATGTTTATGTCACCAACCACAAAGGTTTACCCCTTAAGAAATAACTCCCGTTTAATGCCCAAACTATGAGCTCCTCACTTCAAATTAGATCAGTTGGGCACACATAAAATTAGCTACTGAGCACAAAAGAGCCAACATGAAAGAGACCCAGTGAAAATGTAAGGCCAAAATAGAGATACTGTATTTAAGCTTCATAATGTAATGTGTGGTGTAAATTCAGTACATACTTCAATTAACATGTCCCTATAATTAAATATGGTGGCAGCAACATCATTCCCTGTGGATGTTTTTTCTCATCAGAACCACAAACTACAGAAAATAAAACTTGCGCTCAGAAACATGGGCTAAAATAATGTTTAAATGTTAAAAATGCTTAATGTTTTACAGTGGACATGTCAAAGTCCAGTTCAGGAATCTCACTGAGAATCTGTATGACTATTTGTAAAATGCAGACAACACCATCTACTGAAACCTGGAGCAAATACATATATCAGGAATAACATGACAATTACTCCACAACAATGTGCAAAGCTGATAAGAACTTCCCAACCTGTTTTATGGAGCAATATTTTTCAGCTTGTTTCTAGCTTATTTTATAAAAAAACAATATCTGCTGACAAAGAAGGATTTCGACTCTTGCATTTTGAATTTACTTTCAATGAAATTGTTACAATAATGTAATGTATTGTGACAGATTCTTTATTTGAATAGCTTACCTGTTAAACGTATTTAAAACTACAACAGTAGGAAAAAATCATAATACACCCTAATAGGTTGATGTATGTTTTTAAGTTGCATGTAGCCTTTTTCACATCATATACTAACAGCTAATTAGGAACTGCTAATCATCAAATTACTTACGTTAACTCCAAGGGAAATCCTTAGTGACAGGTCATATACTATATAAGCTTAGGCAAGTGTTAAATGTTTACATATTCACATTGAATCTTTTGTTATGAATGTTAATGCAGTTTATTGTAAAGAGGTACAGTAAGCTTTTACGTTTAATAATGATTTTTTCCCTTAATAAGCGTGCATGTTTAAATATGATGTACATTATCAATTATTTAAAATGTTTTAACTTAAGTTATAGAAATCACATGTTTGTTTCTACATTTTAAATGTTTTATCTAATGTTAAATTATTTTCTGCTTCTTCTTCATTTCAGTTCAAGACAATTACATCAAAGTTTTTAAGTGTAATGGCAAACGATACTCTTCTTTTTTTTTCCATGTTTGAAAACATGGGCTACTTTCGATACATTTATTTCATTTTAGGATCTCTGCTATACTGTACCATTTTATTCTTTAATGCCATTATAATTTTTGTAATAATTGTGGAATCTGGATTGCATCAGCCTATGTACATTTTGATAGCGTGTTTATCAGTTAATTCTCTATACGGCACTGCTGGCTTCTTTCCAAGATTACTAACTGATTTGTTATTATATTCTCACTCAATCACTCGTTCTGGATGTCATATACAAACATTTGTCATCTATACCTATGCATCATATGAATTTACAATCTTAACATTAATGGCATATGACAGATATGTTGCTATAAGTAAGCCATTGCAATACCACAGCATCATGACACCCAAAGTGCTTTTTGTTATGGTAGCAGTTTCTGTGATTTATCCAATGCTTTCTATTGGTCTTGGGATCATTTTCACTGCTAGGCTAAGATTATGTGGTAATGACTTAAAAAAACTGTATTGTAATAACTGGATAATTGCAAAGCTCTCTTGTGAAAATGCTGCTTTCGAAAACATTTATGGTTTCATTGTGCTAGTAACGACAGTTTTAATACCATTTAGTTTTATTTTGTATTCTTATATAAAAATTCTTATAATTTGTCAGAAATCTTCAAAAGAGTTAAAGAGCAAAGCTTATCATACTTGCCTTCCTCATTTAGTGAGTTTTGTTAACTACTCAATTACCATCTTCTGTGAAATGAGCTTTACCCGTTTTGAAAATTTACCTCCAGTAATAGCTATCATTCTGTCATTGGAGTTTTTGATTATACCCCCTGTCCTAAACCCTGTTGTTTATGGTCTTAATTTTCCTGATATTCGCAGAAAAATTCAACATCATTTAAAAGTATAAAAAAAATTTGCTGCTTCTCAACATGGAAGCTAAACCATTTGTCCTGCTATTATGCAGTGAATGTACCATGGTTTGTTTATATAAGGAAATATTTGTAGTCTTAAATAAATACACTATCATCAGTGAATAAAGTAAATTTGTTCCATTCTTGATTCAGATAAAGTTGTATTTAAATTAATACAAATGTTTGACAATGTCTAATTATCAGAATGAATGAGTGTTAGCATGTTTGTGAATGGTGGTATCCATAATGGAATTTCATGGGCTTTCATATGATTTAATTGACCCTTTCTGGTTTGATTTGTGAAGACATGATTTGTTAAATTAAAGAGACAAGTCACCAATAAAACAAAAAATGATCAAATATTTGAATAAATTGAATAAAACTTGATTTCAACAACTCTGACAAAATGTCAAAATCTGAATTGTTTTTAAGAACAATCTCTATCTATAATCTTACATTTCTTTGCTGTTTGCAATTAAATAGAAGCTCTGATAAGCATGTATCTATTTATTTTCAATATATTTATAATTTAACATGTAAAACATATATAATGTTTGGTAACAAAGTATGGTGAAAGACATGCATTAATTAATCTGAAGATGCATTTGTATTTAAAAGCAACAGTTCAGTGAATGAGGAAAAATGTGATCCATGTAAGATGACTGTAATACAACTGATTGCATTAGTAAGAAAAGATACTCATTGTGGATAGATCAGCCCATCAAAAAACATTTATTTCTCTCTTTTCTCCAACCAGTCTTTTTTAAGATAGCACACAGACTGAGACCCTGGCTGGCAACCAATGCTAATTTTATCGGTGTTGGCTCGCTGAAATTTTGCCAAAGTGTGTTTCTTGCAAAATTGTCCCACTGCTCAGCAAAGAATGTTGCTCAGCCTTGCAGTCCTGCTGAGGACATTAATTTGCTTCCCCACAATGTGGAGAACGCTCAGCCTTTTGCTGAGCAGACACTGGTTCTAGATTCCATTCTAATTCCATAAAAAAATGCAATGATTTTCAAATGAAACCCATATTTTATTCACAATGGAACATAAAAAATATATCAAATGATTACAATAAAATTTTTTACCATTTAAAAAAAAGCTATTTTTAACTTGGGACAGGCCCATGTTTACAACATACAACATCTTTAAACAACAGTTAGGGAAATGAAGAAACCAGTTGCTGGAGTTTGGGGAGTCGATGTTGCCTACTATAGGATTCTAGCTGCTCAACAGTCCTGGGTCTTCCTTGGCAATACTATAGGATGCCATTAGAGATGCAGGCTTTTGAGCTGAGCTGATAACAAGTCAAAAGGTCCCTCTACTCTTTAGTCCATCGGACGTGGGGACCATGCTTGACAAAAAGAATGGCAAATTTTGATTTGCATGACCACAAAACAATTTGCCGCATACCATTTTATATCAGCTTCTGGATCATGATCATATATGGCTTCTTCTTTGCATGATAGAGCATTAACTTGCATTTTTGGATGGCACAGAACACTGTGTTCACAGACAGTGATGTGGAAGTATTTCTGAGCCTATGCAGTGATTTCCTTCACAGCTTCATGCCTGTTTTTAATGCACTGTCATCTAAGGGCTCGAAGATCATGAGCATCCACAACATTGGGTTTTGGCCTTTTCCCTTGCTCAAAGAAATTTCCCCAGATTCTCTGAAAAGTTTGATGAATATTTTGCACTGTATATGATGATTTTTTTTTTTAATCCTTGCAATTATGTTGAGGAACATTATTCTGAAATTGATTGTCAATTTGTAGACGTAGCTTTTCACAGCTTGTTGAACTTCTGCCCATCTCTCTTCTGAAAGACTCTGATTCTCTAGGATGCTCTTTTTATACCAAATCATGTTAGTTAGACCCATTGCCAATTAACCTAATTAGTTGTAAAACGTCGTTTCAGCTCTTCATTGTTAGTCCCACTTTTTTGAGATGTGTTGCTGCCATCAATTTCAAAATTACCTTTTGTTTCTTAAAATAGTACATTTTCTCAGTTAAAACATTTGATTTGTTTTCAATGTTAT
>JAAIIK010019098.1:0-13340 GCA_014706435.1 Silurus glanis | reverse complement strand
ATATATATATATATATATATATATATATATATATATATATATATATACATACACACACACACACACACACACACACACACACACAAGAAAACTTTAAGAAAACTTTTGCTTTGTGATTTGGTGCATTATCATGCTAGAAAATTGGTGAATTGTGGCCATTTTGTTTTATGGAAGACTTTAGGGGGTGATGGGAGGCACAGAATTTGCTTACAGGTAGTCGTCGACTTTACGACCACAATCGCTAGCCGCGGCGTACGACGGTAAGAAACAAAATGGTGTAGAGATGATACAAATGGCATAAAATGAACAAAGAAAATGATGATATATATACAGTATAACAATAATGAAAGAAAATTATGATAAAATACTACTTAAAGATTTTTATAACATCATTTCACAGTACTGTACATATAGCCTACTCTACTTACGACCAAATCGTGTTACGACCGGTCTGTTGGAACCAATCGTGGTCGTAAGTCGATGACTACCTGTATTAAATTGTTCCCCTTCAGGAACTCGAGCTGCGTCGAAACGCTATGGGAACGCCTCTGCGTGACCGCGCTCTGAACCACGTGTGTAATCTGACCAATAGGCGTTTGGTACGTGACGTCATCAGCGGGCGACGTCGCGTAAACAGGAAGCTACAAATGGCTGCGAGATGGACCAGACGCTAGCTTTCTGCTCGTTCAGGTAAGCGCTGTTTCGCTGTGTTTTTCTTTCTGATCGAGTGATGGCTGGCAGGCAGGTTTATCGAAAGTGCGTTCATCCGTGTCCGCGTTTCATTACCGGTAAGGATTCGCATGATCGGTGTGTTGTTTGCCTGGGAGTGGAGCATGCACAATCGGCTCTCGAGGGAGACGATTGCTCGCATTGCAGCCGCATGGCTATGCGCACGCTTCGCTCCCGGAGAGCGCTCTTCGAGAAGAGCTCTCTCCCTCGCGGCTCCGGTCCCGCTCTCGCCGAGGCACAGCGGCGCCGGCGCTCGTGGGGTTCGCAGGCCGATATAGCAGCGGGGCTGGAGTCGGATGCGTCCGCTTCAGCTTCGTCTGCTGAATCGAGCTCCTGCTCGCTCGGAGAAGCAGGCCCGATGGCTGCTTCTTCTCCCGGTACGAGCAGCGCGGCATTACATGTCTCTCCTTCCGAGGAAGGTGAGCTAATGGATGCTAGCGAGCCCGTGGGTTCCTCACAGCCTGTGCTGTATGAGGAGCTCCTCGAGGTCGTGACACGGGCCGTTGCTAGGCTGGATTTAGCTTGGCCGATGGAGCAGCAGAAGCAGCGCAAACCCAGTAAGCTGGATGAGCGCTTTCTGCAACCTGTGTCACTTCCTCGGCGCCGGGGCCTGCCGTTTTTCCCCGATCTGCACGCCGAGGTGTCCAGATCCTGGGAATCCCCGTATTCAGCGCGCACTTCTTCTCGCCACTCCTCGCTCTACGCGAACGTGGTTGGGGCTAAGGCGTGCGGCTACGGGGCAATGCCGCATGTTGAAGAGACGCTAGCCAGCTATCTCTCTCCAAGCGTAGCATCGTCACTGAAGGCTCCGGTATTCCCTACTAAACCGCTACGTGCTACATCGGCTTTAGTAGGGAAGGCTTACGCGGCAGCAGGTCAGGCTGCAGGTTGTCTCCACACCATGGGTGTGTTACAGGCATACCAGGCTGATCTGCTACGTGATCTGAATGAGGGAATTAGCCCCGGGACCGCTGATGTTAAGGAGTTACGTCGCGCTGCCGACTTAACCCTTAGGGCCACGAAGCACACGGCGCGGGCCGTTGGTCGGTCCATGGCGGCCCTGGTGGCCACAGAGAGGCATCTGTGGCTCACCTTGTCTGACCTCCCGGACAAGGATCGGGCTGTGCTCTTGAACGCACCGATGGCTCCTCCTGGCCTGTTTGGCGATGCGGTGACGGCGGTCGTGAACAGGTTTCAGGAGTCTAAAAAGCAATCGGCTGCGTTTCAGCAGTACCTCCCTCGCCGTTCACGTGGGGCTGGTCGGCGGCAGCCCCAGCCCGGTCCTTCCGGGCACCGCGAAGCCCAGAAACAGAGCGTCGCCACCCGATCTCCGCGGGCGGGGCCTAAAGGTCCGAGGCGTCGCTCTGGGCCCAAGAAGGAGCAAGGTGACCTGAGGGTCACCCTCGCTTCCAACAAACGGGCCGTGGTGCGGAGATCCTGACGATCTTCGGTCGAGGGGACGGTGTACACCTCACGCTACGGTGCCCGTCCCTCCCCTGCACCACCAGGGGGGCGGGCCGTTGGCTCTGCCACAGGATGTGCTTCAGAGCACGGCCTCCCTCCAGCGGGCGTCTCCCTCCACTTCCGCCCAGAGTCTCGGTACGGATGGGGGAGACCCGCCGCCTCTCACGAGGTGTCATCAGCTGCAGGGCCCCGCCCCAGCTGCTCTGAGTGGGTCAGAGGCCAGCCCCGAGGGGCTGGTTCCCCTGAGGACCTTTCTGGCAGCATGGGAGGGGCTGCCAGAAGTCTCCCGATGGGTCCTGCGGACCATAGAGGGCGGTTACGCGATCCAGTTCGCGTCCTCTCCTCCCCGTTTCGGCGGGATGTGTCCCACCCTGGTGGGGCCCGAGCAGGCTCTGGTCCTGGAACAGGAAGTACGCACACTCCTGGGGAATTCTCGGTTCAAGAGTCAGGCTTCTACAGCCCGTACTTCGTCGTTCCGAAGAAGGATGGCGGGTTGCGTCCCATTCTAGATCTTCGCTCCTTGAACCGCTCTCTCAGGAGGCTCAGGTTCAGGATGCTCACCCTCAAGGGGGTCGTGACTCAGATCAGGTCCGGGGACTGGTTCGTCACGATAGATCTGAAGGACGCGTACTTTCACGTCTCCATCCTTCCTGCACACAGGAGGTTCCTGAGGTTTGCCTTCGGGGGCGTGGCATACCAATATCGGGTCCTCCCGTTCGGCCTGGCACTCTCGCCCCGCACCTTCACGAAGTGCGTCGATGCAGCACTGGCCCCGTTGCGGCTCCAGGGCATCCGCATTTTGAATTACATCGACGATTGGTTGATCCTGGCTCATTCAGAGCGTCAGGCGATTCGGCATCGAGATGTCGTCCTCGCCCACATGAAGGTGCTCGGGTTTCGGCTGAACACCAGCAAAAGCGTGCTTTCTCCAGTGCAGAGAACCACCTTTTTGGGCGTGGTGTGGGACGCGGCCAGGATGCAGGCACGGTTGTCGCCTGCTCGGGTCGAGGTCATCCTCACCACCGTCAGGAGAGTGCGGGAAGGCCAGCCACTCACTGTGAGGCAGTTTCAGAGGCTGCTGGGTCTCATGGCAGCGGCGTCCAGCATAGTTCCGCTCGGGCTCCTGCACATGAGGCCCCTCCAGTGGTGGCTCCGGGGCAGGGGGTTCTCCCTCAGGGAAAACCCGCATCATGCTATCAAGGTCTCGCGGCGTGCCCTTCGAGCCTTAGATGTCTGGAAAGACCGACCTTTCCTGTCCCGTGGCCCGGTGCTGGGGGCTCCGTGCCGTCGCGTGACGCTGACGACGGACACTTCCCTCACGGGGTGGGGAGCGGTCATGAGTGGCCACTCCGCCCAGGGTCTGTGGAGCGGCCCACGTCTCTCGTGGCACATAAATTGCCTGGAGATGATGGCAGTGTATTTGGGGTTACAGCACTTCCTCCCGGCCCTGAGAGATCGCCATGTGTTGGCCAGGAAGGACAATACTGCGGTAGTCTCTTACATCAACCACCAGGGGGGTCTCCGATCTCGCCCCTTGTACAAGCTAGCGCGAGCGGTCCTCTTATGGTCTCAGGACAGGCTCCTGTCTTTGAGGGCCATTTACATCCCGGGTCGGTTGAATGTCAGAGCAGATGCCCTGTCGAGGCAGGGCCCGAGGCCTGGGGAATGGCGACTCCACCCCGAGGTGGTGGAGCTCATATGGCGGAGGTTCTACAGAGCCCAGGTGGATCTTTTTGCGACCCAGGAGACCTCGCACTGTCCCCTCTGGTTCTCTCTCTCTCACCCAGCCCCGTTAGGGCTGGATGCCATGGTGCAGTCGTGGCCGAGGCTACGCCTGTACGCTTTCCCCCCGATCGCTCTGCTCCCTGGAGTTCTGGAGAGAGTTCGCCGGGACGGAGTCCGTCTCCTCCTGGTAGCGCCTCGTTGGCTGGGCAAGCCATGGTTTGCGGATCTGGTGTCCCTGCTCGAGGGCCCTCCGTGGGAAATTCCTCCCAGGAGGGATCTCCTCTCACAGGCGGGCGGAACCCTGGTTCACCCCCGCCCAGAGTTGTGGAGGCTGTGGCTGTGGCCCCTGAGGGGGCACAGTTCGTAGCAGCTGGTCTCTCTACCGAGGTAGTTGGCACCCTTCTCCACTCCAGAGCTCCCTCCACGAGGAGGTCGTATGCTGCACGGTGGCGACTGTTCGCGTCTTGGTGCGAGCACCATCGCCTGGATCCTGTTAACTGCCCGATCGGTTCAGTTCTGGAGTTCCTACAGGAACAGTTCGCCGCAGGGTTGTCCCCTTCAACCCTCAAGGTTTACGTGTCCGCCATCGCGGCTTATGGCACCCCGCCTGCGGGGCAGTCGCTGGGTAGGCACCCGCTGGTGACACGCTTCCTCCGCGGCACCCGGAGGCTGAGGCCTGCCACACGACCCAGAGTGCCTGTCTGGGATCTGGCTGTTGTGCTGGCGGCTCTGTCTGAGCCCCCCTTCGAGCCGTTAGCCGAGGTGGCCCTTAGGTTTCTGTCGATCAAGACCACCTTCCTCTTGGCGGTTTCCTCCCTGAAGAGGATCGGGGATCTGCAGGCTCTGTCCGTGGCCCCGTCTCGCCTGGAGTTTGCCCCTGGCATGACCAGGGCGTTTCTCTACCCGAAACCTGGGTACGTGCCTAAGGTGCCTTCGGCTCCCTCACGTCCTGTCGTTTTGCAGGCATTCTGCCCTCCTCCGTATACAGCCCCCGAACAGGAGCGACAGCACCGACTGTGTCCAGTGCAAGCACTGGACACTTACCTCCGCAGGACGAGTCCGTGGAGGAGGTCGGAGCAGCTGCTTGTCTGCTATGGCCCGAACAGGAAAGGTTTCCCAGCCAATAAGCAGACTTTGAGCAGATGGGTAGTGGATGCGATTGTGTCGGCTCACGAGTCCTCTGGCCTCCCCGCACCGCTCGGGGTCCGAGCTCACTCCACCCGGAGTGTGGCGGCCTCTACGGCCTGGTCCGCTGGAGTGTCCCTCCGGGACATTTGTGACGCTGCGGGTTGGTCCACCCCGCTGACCTTCGTCAGGTTCTATGACCTTGACCTCCGAGCCACCCCGGGCTCCTCTGTCCTACGTGCTGGTGCCGAGGCCCTCACTCTCTAGGCAGGGTCTGGTCAGTGTGGCGTGATTGGACACTCGTTCCCATAGCGTTTCGACGCAGCTCGAGTTCCTGAAGGGGAACGTCTCTAGGTTACGACCGTAACCCTAGTTCCCCGAGGGAACGAGACGCTGCGTCTCCGTGCCACACTCCCTGCATCCCTGCGGCGCTTACCTTCTCTCACAGTAGCTAGCGTCTGGTCCATCTCGCAGCCATTTGTAGCTTCCTGTTTACGCGACGTCGCCCGCTGATGACGTCACGTACCAAACGCCTATTGGTCAGATTACACACGTGGTTCAGAGCGCGGTCACGCAGAGGCGTTCCCATAGCGTTTCGACGCAGCGTCTCGTTCCCTCGGGGAACTAGGGTTACGGTCGTAACCTAGAGACGTTGTTATGAATTGCTTATTATATTTTAAACTTCCAGAATGATAATGCACCACAACACAAAGTTGTGGAGATTTAGACAAACAGGAAAGTTAACCTGAAAATCTACACAGATTGTGTGATGCAATTATGGCAACATGGACCACAACTAAAGGACTTTTTCCAACATCTTGTGGAATAAAGTACTTGCCATAAAGTATTGATGTGGTTTTGAGGGCAAAGGGAGGCCCTACCCAATATTAGTATAGTATTCTATATTAAAGTGTAAGGTGAGTTGAGCAAATATTATTTTTTACATAAAACAGCATATTAGTAATATATTCAGCAACATTAATTGATATATTAAACTGTACTTTGTACTTATGAACAACACAATATTGTGAACAACTGCTATGTGGACCCAGATGATCTGCTGTGTGGAGTACACAAATAGGCTATTTGCTGCAGTTTTCCTATCTTTGATACACAGACTGGCTAAATATTCTGTTTTTCAAGTAGAAGAAGTCTAAAGGGACCTGGACATAATTAATAGTAATGATGCATTGCAATTGTGCTTATAAACAGATCCACCATGCATAGTGAAGGACAAACACAAAAGATGGTATGACAATTATTTACTAATTTACTATTTTAAATATTAAAATATATTTTGACAGATAAATCTACCTAATATTTACTAATGTTAAAAGAGTTTAAAACCTAAAACCTACCCAACAACACTTTCGTTGTCATATTTTCTGAATAATAGTTTAACATTCTATTAACTAATGTATGTTTAGTGTCATTTCTAGAAAGTTATATGCAAAACGTTGTGCTATTTTTAACTAATTATTACAATATACTGTAAATGCACAGAAGAGTCAAGATTATAAAAGCGTTACAAATTTTAATAGTTGTATACTCTGATGTACTTTTTGCTTTGCAATTGTATGCCTCCTCACCGGCTGACTGCCTAACAGGAAAGAGGAAATGATGCTTCAAGGTTTAAAACCAGTTGTGCAGCATCTGCCTAATCTTTAATATAATTGTTTATTTTCATTACAGATGGAGAATGTTTCCAATATTTTAGTGTTTACTCTCTCTGGATTAAATATGACAATGGAAGAAAGATATGTGATTTTTTGTTTGACTGCATTGCTTTATCAGTTTATATTATTGTGTAACATTACTATCATTTTTTGCATCGCCTCAGATAAGCAGCTTCATGAGCCTATGTACATATTTTTGTGCAGTTTATGCATAAATACATTATATGGTACTTCTGGCTTCTACCCTAAATTTATGTATGATCTATTGGCCCCATTTCACATTATTTCATATGCAGGATGTCTTACTCAGGTTTTTGTAATTTATTCATCTGCTTTGTGTGATTATTCAACTTTAACAGTAATGGCGTATGACAGATATGTTGCAATATGTAAACCATTAGAATACCACTCAGAAATGACAAATCAAAAAATTGTAAAATGCATAATATTTTGTTGGATTCCACCATTTATTTTCATGTCTGTTGTAGTATCATTAGCTTCAAGACTAACCTTATGTGGCTCAACTATCGAAAAGCTTTACTGTGAAACCTGGGCAGTTGCTAAACTGGCCTGTTCCACTACAACAGTAAATAATGTATTTGGATACATAGTTATATTAACATATTTTGGGCATGCAATACTGATTGCATTCTCATATATTCACTTGATTAAAAATTGCAGGAATTCAAAGGAGAGCAAACATAAATTCATGCAGACTTGTGTTCCACACTTAGTGGCACTGTTTAATATCACTATTGCATTATTGTTTGATGTTTTTTATAGTCGATATGGTTCAAATTCAATTCCTCAAGCACTGCGAAATTTCATGGCACTGGATATCCTCTTCATACCTCCTATTTTAAATCCCCTAATTTATGGATTTAAACTGACTAAAATACGCAAGCATGTAATGCAATTGTTTCTCAGACATAGCTGTCTAAACTGAAAATAGTTTGTGTTGTCATTAAATATTTTATCTTCTTTTGTTGTTTCTTTTTCCAATTAGTCTGTAATATTATGTCTGAATTCTAGGATATTTTTCATTCATATGAATTGATCTGATCTAAAAGGCGAGTCTATCACTGATTGTAATTTATGTGGATAATTTATCCCATTAATGTATTATTCAATCAATTGTATTCTTGTGTGTTAAGTTGTTTTTGGCAAAATGTTTTTCAATAAAAAATAAACAAACAAATTAATAAATGGTAATAACTGGTTAATTTTACTGAATAGTGTTGGCAAAAATAGGTCCTAGTCTATTAATATAACCTAGTCCAATTGTTGTAAGATTGTCATTATGTACATTAAGTTGTGGCTGGATTTGGAGATGGCACATCTTCAAACAAGTGTGTAGAAAAATCATTTTTCTGTCTTTAATTATTTACAGGATAGACGGAAGCATGAATGCATGGATTGACTTGATGTCTAAAGATATTTGAGCGGAAATTGGGTTGCTACAGCAGCAAAACATATTGATGCACAAGACAATGTATTCAGTATATTATTAATAAATCAAACAAAGTACACAATAAGTATGTCTGTTCAAAAGTCATTGTGTGTTTTTTAAAAAAAGGACAGAAAAGAACAGTGGTGCTGTTGCGTATATACATACATCATGTTTTTTTACTGAATGAAAGCATCAGGCATTTTTGCACATCTATGTGAATCAGATTATGTTAGAAACAACATCATTTTTCAAATGCACTGGTTGTCCCCTTTCTCTTTTATTGTTGTGTTGAAGAACTGAAAGTTTATTAACTGAATAAACCACTTGTATGTGGTTGTCTGCCAAACCAACACCAGTGAGTCAGCAGAGTCTTGTTCATTTACTCAGTTTGTTCAGTATGTTAATAAATGAGAATTGCCAGTTTGTTATGTTTTATTAATGTACTGGAGACATTTAATTTGTATTTAATAAGTATTTTTTACCTCAAATGACAGTAGAACTATTTTCTGATATTTCTTCTGCTGCTAAACTTTATTCATGAATGACAATGACCAGTTTTTTTATAATCAGTTCGTTCAGACTAAAAAAAAAGTCTTGTTCACGAAAAGGTGTGATCTTTTGAAAGCTTCCACCAATTACATGCTTCTTCACAGCCACCAAAATGGTCACATGCTTTACACAGGCATGACTTAAATGAAAGAAAAATAGAATCAATACATTGCGGTGAACGAGAACAATTTGTTTAATTAAAATATTTGTTCAATACACATTGAAATAGCATCCATAGGAAGAAGTGCAATGTCCAGTATAGTACATTCCACCCAATTCTGTCCACCCAATGGACAGAATTCTGTCAAGTATAGTACATTCCACACAATATCCACCTAATTCTGCAGTTCAGGTCAATACCCTTTTATTTGTAAGACTGCACCACCTTCATCTACTGTCAGTGGTGATTCTAGCTTGAATGGCACCATGGGTGAACCACGCCATGACCCAACCCCCACAAACACACGCTGCCACCTAAAAAGAAAAATAACCAACAACAATCTGCACTTACTTTTTCGTTTAAAAAGAAAGCACTTCACATAACAAACAAACCAAATATATTTTTCACTAAAAATAAACTTCCCTAAAACCTCTTTCTTTCTTTCTTTCTTTCTTTCTTTCTTTCTTTCTTTCTTTCTTTCTTTCTCTCTTTCTTTCTTTCTTTCTTTCTTTCTTTTAAAGTCATCAATTACATCATCCTAGCAAATCTGATCAGTAACTGCTCTTGTGACCTGGTGGACCTCAGGTATGATTTAATTAGTTTCAGCTTTGAAATGCTCATCTCATTAAGTGGATGGCTCCTCATCCTGGCCTGAGAGTACTCCAAAATATTTCAGAAGTGACCCTGAATTTACATTGAAATACAGTATATAAGTTCGATACCTAAATTAATTTATTTGAACAGGCACCGGGGCAGCCTGTGTGGACAGAAATGGTTGAATCCTTTGGATGTTGTAAAGAAGAAATCGACAAGAACGAGCCACATTAGCAACATGTGAGGAGAAGGACAGTTGATTGTCCATAGTTACCCAAAGGTTCAGCAGTGGCTAAAGGGGAGAGCAGAGAGGTATGAAAAGTTATTCGGAGATCTTGACCTGAAGATGATTTACCTGGGATGACCAGCAGTTCTGTTTTGCTGGGGTTGAGTTTTAGTTGATGAGCACTCATCCATGAAGATATGTCAGCCAAGCATGCCGAAATCCGAGCGAAATCTGTGGTATCTAAGGGAGGGAAAGAAAGATGAATTGAGTTTCATCAGCATAGCAGTGGTAAGAAAACCCATGTGAGGATATGACTTCACAAATATAGTGGGTATAGAGGGAGAAAAGGAGGGGACCAAGTACTGAGCCTTGTGGGAAACCAGTGGAGAGTCTGCGTGGGGCAGATGTGGACCCCCTCCATGTAACCTGGTATGAGCGACATTCCAGGTCGGAAGCAAACCATTCCCATGCAGCTCCACAGATACCGAGGCTCCTGAAGGGAGACAAGAGAGTCAGGCATACAAATGCTGATCATAGACTGCAGTTCAGCATTTAACACAATCATCCCTCAGCACCTGGGGCTGAACACCTCCCTACAATTACTGCAGATCTTCAACAGGCTAATTTGTTAACAATTTAACAATGTACACAAACACTTGCTTAAGGACAGAGACACAATTCAAAACACAGGATACAGAATTCATACATGATTAGGCAAAGAAGCAATAGAAGCTAAATAAATAGATTTTGTCTGTTTACAAGGTTCTTTCTTAACAATAAATATAGTAAAATTTTTGTTAAAAGGACCATTTCTCTGAGAGAACTTAGAAGTCTCTAATGCATGCATTGCATTATGCATTTTGCAAGTAAGACTTGAATCAGTTATGATGCTTGATTTTAGAGAAAGAAAATGTAAGGATAAATCTGTTTGTGAAAAGCTAAATTTATTTGTGGATTTGAAATGAATCATAAATAGTAACAGTAAACATCATCTTTTTTTTGTTTTTGATTAAATAATGGTTTTCACTTGGGGAGGTCTTAAGAGAATTGTCAGTAAGGATGATGTCAAGACTGCATATAAAACAATCTAATCATCTCTGGATTCGAACAAACACAACAACACAAGATGGTATGGCATAATTACTTATTATTTTGCCATCTATTATACTATTTATCATTAAGTAAATCTAAGAACAAATGCATGCTTTATGTAATAAAATGAAATATAAAAATACTATTATTATTATTATGTAGGCAAACATGATAAACAATAAGTGCAACATATTGCTGTTATCATCAATTGAAACAAATGAATTTTTTCTATTATAGACTCAATCAAGAGTGGATAATGCTTCCAACATCTTAGTGTTCTCCCTGTCTGGATTAAATGTTACGATGGAAAATAGATATGTTTTATTTTCAGTGACCACACTGATTTATCATGTTATTTTGTTGTGCAACATTACTGTTATTTTATGCATTGTCTTAGATAAGCAGCTCCATGAGCCTATGTACATATTTTTGTGTAATTTGTGTATCAATGCACTTTATGGCACAACAGGCTTTTACCCTAAATTCATGTATGACTTACTGACCCAGTTTCATGAAATTTCATATGTTAGTTGTCTGATTCAGGTATTTGTTATTTATTCATCTGTTTTATGTGATATATCAACTCTGACAGTAATGGCATATGACAGGTATGTGGCCATATGTAAACCACTAGAATACCACTCCGAAATGAACAACCAAACGATTGTAAAATGTATAATTTTTTGTTGGTTTCCCCCAATTATTTTAATGGCAATTGTAGTGTTGTTAACATCAAGACTAACCCTATGTGGTTCAAATATTGAAAAATTATACTGTGAAACATGGGCTGTTGTTAAACTGGCCTGTTCCTCTACAACATTAAACAATGTGATTGGATATATAGTTATTATTATTTATTTTGGACATGCAGTACTGATTGTTTATTCATACATTCACTTGATTAGGAACTGCACACAGTCAAAGGAGGGAAAATCTAGATTTATGCAAACTTGTGTACCACATCTACTTGCTCTGTTTAATATTGCTATTGCTTTGTTGTTTGATGTGTTTTACAGTCGATATGGTTACACATCTTTTCCTCAGAGTTTGCGAAATTTCATGGCATTGGATTTCCTGTTTATACCTCCTGTTTTAAATCCTCTTATTTATGGACTAAAATTGACCAAAATAAGGAAGAAAGTGGTAAGGATAATCTTCAGATTCAACATTGCTATTGCATAAAATAGAAATGTTTTTACTGTTATTGCATAGTGTTTTCATCAAACAAATGCAAAACATTTATTGTAATCTTTTAACAAGCACACTGTGGAAGACAAAAAGTCTACTGATTACATTTTATTTTTTTATTTTTTTATTCACCATATATGTAAGTAATTATGTATATCTACCAGACAGTTGAGCTGCAGTAGAAGTATCTATTTGGCACAAAAGACAGGTACAGAAATACATGTTTACTGATGAAATTACTAATTGTATCATTTTGATTGTACTATTCCCTGTGCTCATAAAATTACAATAAAATATTTGTAAATATTTTGTATCCCACAAACAAACCAGACAGGACAAGACTTTAAAATACACTCTCTATTTCAAAAAGGACAAGCAAATACAATAAATTTAAATTATGCTGCATATCTTTCTCACAATCACAGAAAAGAAATGGACCAACATCAGATATCAATTGCTCTATCAACCGTGGTTCCATTTATGAGCTTGTTAGCAGGCACTTGATGGGTTATATCAGTTGTTGCAGACAACAGAATAACAATATATATATATATATATATATATATATATATATATATTTATTTATTTATTTATTTATTTATTTTTTATTTTTTTTGTCACAGTAGTACACAATGGCCACATGTATAGTTTTTATGGTGCCTTTATAGAGTGGGAGAAGTCTTCCTCCCACTCCATAAATAACAGTATTTGTGTTAGGAGTAATGTGAGGGTAATAAATCATAGCAGAAGGTTAATTTTGAGGTGATCTATCCCTTAAACTGTTTGTCACTGTCTGTCGAGGCACACAGCCTATTTTATGGCTGGGTTCAGAATTTAAAAAAGTAAGTGGTGGTCTTAAATCTTACATGTATTCTTATGTATTTCACATAAGTCTGTTTTGTATTGATAATGTTTTCATATTGCTGTTATTGAAAGGAAGGTGATTCTAGATAGCAATGCATGCCCAAACCTTATCATCATCACCATGACATGACACTATCATCACCATGCATCAAAGCTGAGATAATATGTTTTGGACCATTAGTAAACTTTTTTATTCTCCACACTTTGGCCTTTCCATTTCTTTGGAATAGTTTAATCTTTATTCCAGAACTTTATTCCAGCAACTCTTCTCTGTACTTTTTTGAGAATGTCAATCTGGCATTATGATTCTTACTGCTGATAAGTTTTCTGAAGAGTTTGCAACCATATTTCTGTTTTCAAAGTCTTATTTGCTCAGGGGGATCTTGATACCTTTATCCATGCATTGTGGGGCTGTTGCTAGTTTATTAGGCCTTAGGCCAGTGGTTTGCTTCTTATTGGAAAATTCTAAGTTGGCATTTCCTTTTTAAAAGCAAGTGA
>JAAIIK010019096.1:45950-67346 GCA_014706435.1 Silurus glanis | reverse complement strand
TGTGTGTGTGTGTGTGTGTGTGTGTGTGTGTGTGTGTGTGTGTGTGTCAGAGGGTCACACAGACTGAATTAGTGTTAAGATTAGCATCACTGAGAGAGCAGAGCAGCAGCACTACATTAACACTCCACTCGTGATTCTCTCAGAGGGCACGAGCTCATTCTCTACAGCGCTTCCTCTTCACATGGGGAGTAAAAAAGTGTTCCCAATCCCCTTCCTCTCATCTCATCACATCCACTTCCTGCCTTCCTTTCGTTTTCAAGGCATAAAGGTTCAGGCAAATACTGCACACAAATAACAAATACTGCTATGTAATCCCTTATCCATGCACCTACACGCTCTGCTTTGCGTGTGTTTCAAGAGCGACACACAATTTCACTAGAAATCCTGGCTGAGGAACATCAAGCTGACTCAAAGTGTTGCTACCTAAAAAAGCCAGCATTTTCACAGAAACCACAGTAAGGTCTTAGCAGTACATCATATTTATGTTGGTAAATTTAGAGCAGTTCAGGTAGTATTTGGACAGTTGATTTCGGACACCAGACTTTTCCAGGCAAACATTTTCCCTTCAATTTAACTAGGAGACCCAAACATGTTCCAACATGAGCAATGCTCAGTGCACAAAAGCAGCTCCATGAAGATATGGTTTACATGAGTTGGCGAGGCCTGATATTGAAATCTGTCTTCAATCCTATTGAACACCTTTGGAATAAATAGGGATGCTGACTGCCCCCCAGGCACAAATTCCTAAAACCAAAATCTAGTAAAAAGTCTTCCCAGAAGAGTGAAGGTTATTAAGACAGCAAATGGGAACTAATTGGAACTATCCATATCAAGTAGCTTGATAAATGGGGCTGAATTTATGAGATCAAGCTCAATGGTCATAAATAAGTTGATATTGATTGGATGGATGGATGGATGGATGGATGGATGGATGGATGGATGGATGGACGGACAGATGAATGGTTTAATAGATAGATAGATGCATAGCTGGCTGGCTGGCTGGCTGTCTGTCTGTCTGGAAGGATGGATGGATGGATGGATGGATGGCTTAATAGATAGATGGATGCATAGCTGGCTGGCTGTCTGTCTGTCTGGAAGTATGGATGGACGGATGGACGCACGGATGAATGGCTTAATAGATAGATGGATGCATAGCTGTCTGGCTGTATGTCTGGAAGGATGGATGGATGGATGGATAACTGGCTGGCTGGCTGCATGGATGAATGGCTAGCTGGTTGGATGGATAGATGGATAGACAGACAGATTGCTTCTAGCTTTAACAGTCAGTTTTGAATAAAAATCCTGCTTGGGGCAAACATTAGAAAAAAATGGAAATCCACTTTGATGAAGTAGCATAGTTTAAATTTTAATTTAAACAGTCAGAAACTTTCATTTCAAAAAATAGTTTTAAACCTAAAGCCAGAAAGTGAACACTGACTTAGCTTCTATCCCGACATTCAAAAGTCTTGCTGGTATATTCTTCAATGGGGTTTGTTGCTTCAGCGTGTGGAATGACTAACTAGCAGCCACACACTGAACATAGTCCATAGACAGTGTTCCATTATGAAAAAGTCACTTTTATATCAAATGACTTAAGGATTTGTGTGTGCTCTATTATGAAGCCGAGATAATTAGGACTCTGCTGCTATCTTCTGCAAACAGCACTGTGGCAGCGAACAATGCCTCATCAGCAGCTGGGAAAAGTACAGGGCTTGTTTTTGGGATGGTAGAAAAGTGGTACTTTTCGCTCGGTACTGGTGTCTGTGATTAGCACACATTCACAGAGTCATAAGAATGCCTGTTTCTTGGTGAATGGCACTGTCACAGTAGAGCAGGCAAACTGACAAAACGATGGGTTACATAACGTATTCCCGGGTTATTTGATATAAGTGTGAGGTGTTCCAAAACAGGAATCGCTTTGAGCGTGACCAACTATGGAAGCTCCCATGACACCACGTCTGTCATAGAAGGTGTTCCACAATGGGAATCGCTTTGAGCGTGACCAACTATGGAAGATCCTATGACACCACGTCTGTCTTGACAGACAGTTTGGACAACTGAGACACATTCAGTCTATAAAATCACACAAAAGTGTGTGGTGTAGCCAAACTAGCTGACACACCAATATTCTGAACATGAAACTCCCCTAAGTATGGCCCATGATATTGCCATGCCCCTAGTAGAGTGGGCCCTTAGACCCTCAGGCACCTGAGAACCTCTGCATTTATACGCTAGAGATATAGCATCAACAATCCAGTGGGACAGCCGCTGACTTGACAATGACTTCCCCTTTTGGGGAGTAGCCCAAGACACAAACAGCTGGTCATTCTTCCTGAAGCCAGCTGTTCTCTTGACATATGTATGGAGAGCCCGCACTGGACATAAGGAATTCAACCTCTCATCCTCCAGAGAAGAGCATGGAGGAGGTTGGAAAGCTGAAGGCTCTGTAAAGGGACATCTATAAGAAGAGTCCACTACTTAATGTACAAACACTGGGTTAGGGTGAAAGGAAACTTTTGTGAGTCCTGGGGCAAACTGCAAACAAGATGGACTGAGAGACAGGGCTTGCAGCTTGCTCACTCTCTTAGCTGTCAAAAGAGCTGCGGTCATGTGTTGAAGTCATGACCATTGGGTTCCACTTGTGGATTACACATGACAGCTGGGTTCCACTGTAAGAGCAAGCACTCCCTCCAGCAGTAAGACAAGGGGGGTATTGATATTTCTTTGTATTTTTTGCAAACTATCGCCTCTGGCTGTCCACCTGGATGGACAGTGCCACATTTATTGTGTTTTTTTTAACTCGGGGTGCATATCGCCCTCAGCCCGTGGCTTGGATGCGATACTGTACTTTTTATTGCGTAAACCCCTAAACTGAAATGCGTCTGAACACATTGTGTGAGTGCTTGGTGACACAAAAACAAAAAAAGTCAAGTCAAGTTAAGTCAAGTTTATTTCTATAGCGCTTTTCACAACAGACATTGTCTCAGGGCAGCTTTACAGAAATTAACAGTTAAGGTGAATGGTGTGCATTTATCCCTGATGAGCAGCCGTGGCGACTGTAGCAAGGAAAAACTCCCTTAGATGTTATGAAGAAGAAAGCTTGAGAGGAACCAGACTCAAAAGGGGAACCCATCCTCATTTGAGTGACATCAAGACTGTGATTATAGTCTTTAAACAATACAGAACACTGGAGAGTGAGAACTAACATGAGCACTGGAGCGTAAGATTATGAGTAATGATCTTTCTACAGTCTTTTACAGTCATTGTGGTTATAAAGCTAGGAGCTACTGAGCAACTCATAAAATAGCTCAACATTTGCGATCATCACAGATCCAACACCAGCTTCTCCATGCCAGAGCCTTTAAACAGGAGGTCCAATGTCCAAACTCCACATGAAGTGGGATCCAATTGGCACTGGTACATCTCCAGATGGTATGGATGGATGGAGGATAGGGGAACATTCACGTGTCAAGTCGCACGCGTCTTCTTTTGTTCCTCGGGGTGGGGGGTACTGCTTATAGCCGCCGCAGCCGCAAATTAATGCTTTACCCATGATGTCTGATCTCGGATGCTAACCACCTTGCTGCCCACTGGGAACAGGTCTCGCACTCCTCGCCCCCATCAGTCTCCGTCTTTCTGCTGCGGCTGTACCAAAACCCTGTCATGCTGGCTGAGAGGGTGGTCGCGGTGTTTGCTTGCATGGTAAACAGAGGCAAAAAGCCTAATCCTCTTGTTTCCTGAGGATGCTGGTTTCTTTCATCTTCTCGAGAGCTGGACCAAACAGACCTTTGCAGGGTCGTAAGCTGCATCCATCCCCTCTGCTTTCTGCGTTTTACCCAAGCCTGATAGGTTTAGCCTTAATGCTCTCTCACCTGACACAGCCAAGCCCATCACACAGCTGCAGCCCTGAACTGCGCCTCGGGAAGAGTCATTAAGTCGTTACACATATCTCGGTCCCAGAATGCCGGGTTGGGCACTCCCGTGTTGAGCTGTGCCAAAGTTTCTGCCTGGTACTCGGACAGTAAAGTCACAGTGTTCAGTGAGCCCACTTACTGTGCCACTGTGCACTTACTGTGCCCTCTGATAAATGGACGCCGTCAGTTTCTCCATATTGCTCGATAGCGAAATTTGAGAGGAGGCAGAAATAGAGCACCGATTCGGATTGAAGTGATAGGCCACACAACCGCTGGGGTGTCCGTCCTGTGCCAGCTTTCCCCTCCTTTGGATCTCTAGCTTAGAACACCCTTTCGCAGGAATCTTGCTCTTAAAGCGGCTAGACCAATGGCGAGACATCTCCTTCATGCAAGCTGGCACGGTGGGCAAGACAATGAAGAACAGATTCGATTCGAATTACTATGCCGGCCTCTACAGTTCGATTCAGTTAAATTTTCAGGAACAAATTTTAAAAGGAAAAATATTATGACACTTAAAAACACCTTTATTATTTCTGATTTTTTTTTTTCTTTTTTCATTATCATACAAGATCTCAAATTTTGTTAGCTAAAAAAAAAAAAAACAAGCTGTGAAAAAGAATGAGATCATCTGACCAGCATGTTTTTTTTAATATGTTTTAGAACTATGGGATGTGCAAACTGGGACCTCTGGTGTTCAAATATTGCAATTACATTCAATGCATGATTAAAAGTATGCCGATTTTCATGATTTGTATGCCTTCCCTTGGTGCATTTCATTTTTTTTTTTTTTTTTTTTTTTTTTTATCACAATGCATCATTAAAATCTTTAAAAAACTGTAGTGGAAAATTGTATGCATACTGATGTTAAGGACAGTAAAGTGCTCTGTCCCTGGTGAAACTTTCTGTCATTGTGATTGTCATGCTGTCATGAGCTGCATTTCATAGCTTTGTAGAAACTGTGAGCAGTTTGTAAAAACCAGTGTCTCTAGTAAATATTGGCAAAGATGTTCTTCACTAGTTGGATATTCCTTTGTGCCCTTACAACCCCAGTTCATCCCAGAGCAGTTCAACAGAATGTAGGTGTGTTGACTGGGCAGGCCATTCCATCACAGATAACACTCCAGCTGACTATATGCTCTCTAAATAACACTTATAGAGCTTGGACATACGCTTTGGGTCAATGTCTTGTATGGTGAAGTTGGTTCCAGCCAGCCACAGTCCAGATGGAATTACACAGAGTTAAATTATGGAATGTTAGCCATGTTGGTTCAGTATCTTTAGTACCTTCCCTCCTTCAAAACAACCCCAAACCATTAAGCTTCTACCTCAATGTTTGAGTGTGGATTTCTCTCCTGCACACCATCTTAAATAAGTTCATATGTTAAAACAAAAAAAAATTTCATATCTGGACTTTTAGTCATTCACTGTCACATTCTTGTGTTTTTTTGCATTTGACTCAAAAACCATAAATGACTAGGTGTTTCCAAACTTGCACAAGCAACTCTCAAGATCTACACAAGCAAAGCTCTAAAATACTGACGACATGCATGGCAGCCATTTTGCATACATGCATGCACAATTACAAAAAGAGTACATTTGAGCCTTAAGCCTTAATGATTTTCATTATTTTGCCATTTACAGTTCCTGAGGTTTACCGTTTATGGATTTTTGTGGTTGCCATACTGGAAAAAAAACAGCGATGCCCTGTACATGTTTGATAATTTAAGTATGATTGTTTTTTATCAATAAACCTGCAAATTTGTGACTGCTAAGAAAAGAAACATTACTGAAGCTCTGATGGGATTATTTGGTTTGGCCTTTACAGAAAGTTTAATAATCAATACTAAATGTCCATGTGATTACTTAATAATAGATAGCAAGCAAAAAAACATAAATCATAAAAATGGTAACCTGCAGAACATTATAATGATACGGGTTAAAACCATTAGCACCACCATTATAACCACCATTACCTCTACTATGTGCCATTCAACTGCCCTGCTTTGTGTCAAAGCTGTTATATAGAGCCTGTTATAGAGGCTGAATCACAAATAACATACAGCTTTTTGAAAAAAATTGAGCATGGGCCATTTAACCATTCCAATCTATTCCGATCTGATTTGGCATTTCTTGTCACATGTACGCACAACAAATCAAACATAATTTAGAGAGGGTTTGTGGTTTGCACTATTGGTCCTGATCAAAACAAAAGTAGTCCAAGTCTGATTGATGGATAAATAACTTGACGCTTCCATTAACTGGAGCAGGCAATCGATAACATCAGCATTTTCATGTCGTTTGATCGGATGGTCAGAGCTCGCAAACAGCATCTGTAGCAAACTGCACAAGCTCAAATGTGGATTTTATAGCTGGTATTTATTCCAAAATGACAGACAGAGAAGAAGAAATTGATTTTTTTTCTTCACAGATACACTTACAAGGACTTTTAGAAGATGGACTTTTCAAGAAAAGCTGGATATCGTGAGGAAAGGTCAATCAAAACAGTTCTCAAGCTTTTTAAAGCTTAAATCGTGTATACTGTTGTGTGTTCTTTCCTGTAGCATGTGCACAAAAAAAAAAAAAAAAAAGAAAAAAAGAAAAAAAAAAACAAAAACACAATTTGCCTTCATTTAATATCGCCAGAAAAACTATAATGCACATTATACATGTGCAAAACGCATAGAAAACCCTGTTGCTTCTGCTAGAGATGATGTATGCGGGTGGTTTAGCTGTGGCTGCAGTGAAAGGAGATTTGTTGAATTGTGTTAATTGGGCTTCCTTCTTTAGTAATGACATTCATTCATGAGATACCTGTCTAAGATGCAGCACTCTGTGATAATGTGTTTCTGTATTATATTGACACCAACGAAGGCATGACCTGCCACTAACTTATTTACTACTACCTTTTTAGTTATTGTTGCCTTCCTGTTATGGGCAGCCAGTGTGGGCTTTCTGCTCCCAACTTCTCATCAACATTCTGTCCATTTAACTGCCACTCACTAGATGTTTTTTTGTTTGCTTGTTTGTTTTTCGCAACCTTCTGTGTAAACTCTGGAGACGAGTGTGTGTGAAAACCCCATGAGATCAGCAGTTTCTGAAACAAACTACCCGATCTGGCACCAAACAAGTCACAGAGATGATATTTTATCCTCGTTCTGAACTTCAGTTCCGCTGAACTATAGCTCTTAAGCTGACAAATAATGGCAGTTTTACCCTGGTTTACTCCTTTTTCATCAAGAAAAATAACAGTTTGAAAGCCATATCCATATTTCAACTGTGGACAAGTGGTCCGAGAACCCTGCGATGATAAAACGTCCAGAAAAAAAGTGAACAGAACAGAATTTCGAGTCGACTCGTCGTGAACACCAAAAGCACAGGTGACTTTCAGTTCCACTTTAATACGTACAGAGGAATCAGTATGATTCGTGTGAAAAAGAACCACGGACCAGTGTGAGCACCCACGGTGCCCAGGGCCAGTGTTTTGCTAATAGAATACTCAAGCAGCTATAAAACATGATTTATAATGCATGGGAACTAAAACACTTTTGAAAAATCATTCTATATTGATTAGCAAGCCAGCATGACCTGGAGCACACACCCTGTGTAAATATATAGCACATTTAATATAATGTACTGCTGAATGGAGTGTGTGTGCATGTGTGTACTCACTTGGGTTTCTCAGTGTTGGATGAAGCAGCACTCGAGGAGTACCATGAAACAGACTCAACCTGACACAAAAGGGAAACACACCCACACAAAGTGTAAATGTAAACACTCATATGAATGAAATTACAGGTAACTGCATTCATTTGGCAAATGAAGCCCATTACTGGTGAAACAAAGGTGTGAAGATGTTGCCTTATACACACACACACACACACACACACACACACACACACACACACACACACAGCTCTGAAAAACAGCAGTGACCTTTACCTGCCCTCTCCCTGTGCTTGTCCAGAGAAGAGCTGCAGGATGCCAAAGCCCTGCCCCACTGCATTCTGGGAAGTGTCTGTCCCAGGAAAGAAGGAAACCAGCTCCACGACAGCCACCACTGAAGCCAAACATAGAGGCGTGTGGAAGTATACAACCTGCAGAGAACAAGACAGAAAGAGATTCGTGTTGGTGCTGTGGTCATTATTGTACTGTTATGTTTAAATGTTGAATTATAACATCATAATTCCATTTAGCTATATTTCTTTTCAACCAGAATTCATTTTCATTTGAGCTCATAAATAAATTGGATCATTTTTACAATGAAAAGGTGGGATAATGGAATTATTATTAACTATTATCAATTATTATCCTTTGAAAAAAAGATATTTAACTTTTTATAAGTACAAAGACAGAAGGTGTTCTCAGAACTCACTGTTCTTATCAATCAATTTTTTTTATAGCGTTTAAAAGCATGCACATCAGGGTAAATATACTGTTTATATTTTTTTCATTATTAATAAGTTTACACTTAATTAGAATATTTTTTCCCCTTGTTTTGAACTGCTAGGAGTAAAATTAAAGTTACACTTGAAAATCAATAAAGATTTGCACTAAATATATAAATATAAATCTTGAAAATGCTAATGCTACGAAAAGATTATTTCCTAATCATCCTCTCATCTCAGGTAAAACTAGATGCAGAGAACTCAACATTTATTCACCGTCAACTGTGATATGGACAAAAGTTCGTGGACACCTGACAATAAGATTCATACAATATAATCATGAGGAGGCCTGGAGTGCAGTCAACGTTCTAATTCACTCCAAAGGGTTTTAATTGGGTTGATGTCAGATAGTCTATAGCTGGTCACTCAAGGTTTTCCAGTGCAACTCATATAAACCAAGTCTTCATGGAGCTCACTTTGTACAGGTTGTCATGCTGGAACGGGTTTGGGCGTCCTAATTCAAGTGAAGGAAAATTTTTATGCTACCGCATCCAAAGATATCTTGCATATCTTAGACAATTGTGTGCCTCCAACTTTGAGGTAACAGTGTGAGAAAAGAAGCACATATGACTGGAAAAGACAAGAAGAGCAAAACAATTTGCAAACAAGTCAGATGTCGTTTTTTGATGTTAATTGCATGTTCTCTGAGATCAAGTCAATTAAAAACACGAGAAGAAGAAAAACTTAAAGGAGGTTCAAAACAACAAGTCTTAGAGAGTGACAAAAAGAAAAAAAATTATTTATTTATTTAAGGAAGGGGGGAAAAAACCCCCAGTGTGAAATAGCACGTCTATAAAAGTAGACGAAAGTGTGAAAAAAGGGGAGAAGACACCTCTAATTAACAAGCTTATCTAAATCAGCAGCGAGCTCGCTGAAGTAAACAGCATGTCCTCAAAATTCTGCAGCGGTGCAGGGGCGCCACCGAGATGAGAACAGATTCAGAGCTAATTATTTAGACCTGAAGGGAAGAGGTGAAAAGCGTCTCCTTTGCCGTATCTGCAGGGCGGGTGTCTCCTTGGGCATGTCGAAAGAAGCAAAGGCTCCTATCTTCACAATGACTGAACAGAAAGCCAGAATCCTCTACACGGAACAGCGCAGATGTTCAAGCTCCGTGCGAGGCGTGAAATCTTTTTCCCCCTGTAATAAAAGTCGGATTGAATGCTTCCAAACCAAATGAGCGATGCAAGGGAACAACAAATGTTATGCACAGCGAACCTCAGGAAAAAAAAAAAAAAATCATTAGATCCAATAAGGAACGTGAAAGGCAAGAAAATATTCAGCATGATGTCACATGATTGTCGCTTGATGAGAAATGAGTGAATCATTACTACTGCGAAGTCCTGAGGTATTATCCCTCTTACAAGTCTTTTTTTTTTTTTTATTGAATCCAAGTCATGCTGTTAAAATTTAGTTTAGCACTTACATTACAGCAGCTACAGATATTTATTTTCTGAACTTCTGTCAAGTCATCCATTCTAAACACTCTCCCATATCTGGCAACCTAAAAGAACTCGTTTAGGTCAAACCGGTTCAAAACACTGACATTATCCCATACAACCAACCAACATACAAACCAACCAACCAAACAAACAAACAACATCCCCTCAAAGATGGTTTCCACAGCAACGATTAAACTTTTTTCCCCTTATTTTATGTAGACCAACATCATACAAGTTAATGTCCATAAACTCATTAATATAAACCTGTAATCTGTTTTTCACCAAAGAACTATGGTCAGGTTTGAGAGTCAAGAGCACTGTTGTATTATAATGGTAACTTAAACCAATTCCAGCAGGTCAAGAAGACATACACATTAGCATATCAATGGACTTTTACGTTTCATTGGGGATCTAATTCTAAACAATAGGCACTAGTATGTTACACCTTACTACAATAACACAACACAAACCCACAATTTGCCATGATGTCCAACAGTTTTCTAATCATTGTTTCACGGTATGCTAGACAACATGCCAGAGGTATCTTAGCTCTGGCTGCGTCCACATTAATACAGAGAAATTTGCCTTTTGGCCTTCCATCCTCACTGAGGGCATTTTTGTCCCAAACAGATACATTTAAAAAACATGTGACATATTTGTGGAAACTAATAAAACAGATATTCCAAAAACGACATATTTTTAGCCATGTGATACAGTCATGTGACCTCAAAACAAACAAGATGGTCGACAATGTAGCCCTGCACTTGCTGTGCTTGCCATCCAGTTTGAAAGCCATATAACCCCAATCTTATCATCCCTACACTGGCTACCTGTTAAGTACAAACTATTGCTACTAACTTACAAAAACACTAAATGGTTTGGCTTCCATGTATCTTTCCAGTCTTTTAACACGCTACAATCCGTCACGCTCCTTGAGATCTCAAATCTCTGAACTTCTAGTAGTTTCCTATAATAGGAAAGTCCACTAAAGGTGGTAGAACATTCTCATATTTAGCTCCTAAACTTAGGAACAGTCTTCCTGAAAGTGTTTGGGGCTCAGACACATTCTCCCAGTTTAAGTGCAGATTAAAAACGTATCTTTTTAGCAAAGCCTACACATAACATACGTCACATATCATTACCTTGTGCTCCAGTACATCTGATCACATGCACATTATCAACTTGTGCTTGTTAATATCATGAACAGCAGCTACGCTAATTCCTCTCCACTGCAAGCTCAACTCCAAAGGTTGCGCCAGCTCCAGTTGTGTACCACCTCATAAAGATTAGAAAAGTAGAGTGTAGAGTTTAGACATTGGACCGCTTCAGATTTTTAAGGGTCTGGCATGGAGAAGCTGGTGTTGGATCTATGATGAACTAAAATGTTGAGCTATTTTATGATAGCTCATAATCACACACACTCCAGAGTACTCATGGTAGTTCTCACTCTCCAGTGTTCTGTATTGTTTAAAGACAACAATCACACTCTTGATATCACCTAAATGAGGATAGGTTTCCCTTTTGAGTATGGTTCCTCTCAAGGTTTCTTCCTCATTCATCTAGGGAGTTTTTCCTTGCCACAGTCACCCCAGGCTGCTCATCATGGATAATTACACATAATTCACCTTAATTTTTAAGTTCTGTAAAGCTGCTTTGAGACAATGTCCATTGTGAATAGTGCTATAGAAATAAATGTGAACTTGAAAATGCTTTTAAAGACTAATGTCACTTTTACAACCTTAACACTGCTTTTTTTTTCCAAAAAGGACTAAATGCTCACTCGCAATCAAATCGAGAGACTGAATGTAAATAAAAGCCTCGTGAAAATGGCCAGAGGTCAAAATGGTTAAAGCTTCTTATTTTTTTTTTTTAGATGTGTTGAGCCAGCAAAACACATCTATCCAAACTGCTGCTTATGATGCATCACAGAGCAACTTACCACTCTCAGAGGAATGAGATGTCAGCCCACATACCACATACAGTACATGTCATTGATTAGTCCGTGTTGTTGTGATTGACTGACAAGAAAAATTAACACGATCCATCTCACTGGCAAAGCACGGCCTTTACTTTATACTTAATGACCACCAATCAGGCATAAGATTATGACCACCTGCCTAATAATGTGTTGGTCCCCTTTTTGCTGCAAAAACAGTCCTGACCCATCGAGCATTAACAGCATTCACTTCTTCCTTGGCCATCCATGACCCTGTCGCTGGTTCACCAATGTTCCTTCCTTGTACCACTTTTGAGACTGACCACTGCAGACTGAGACCCCACAAGAGCTGCTGTTTTGAAGATGCTCTAACCCAATCGTCTAAACATCACAATTTGGCCCTTGTTAAACTTCTACCACATCAACTTTTACTTGCAACCTAATATATCCCACTCACTAACAGGTGCCATGACAAAGAGATAATCAGCGTAAATCACTTCACCACTCATAATGTTATAATGTTATGCCTGATTGGTGTATGTAGTGTATACGCCAGGACACAAAATCCCAAGATGATAGTACAAATGGTTTCCCCAGTGCCACTCTGAAGTTAGTTTAATCACAAACTAATCACTAAAATGTAAACTGCATTAAGGACAATCAAGTCAAAACACTAACTCAAAATCATGTGCATCTGTCAATCAATGGTTTAATTCTATGTTTAAAACAAAAGTGCACAACATATGCGCTTTTTTTTTTTTTTTTTTTAAAAAGATCCACCCACATGCACTCTGAAGTAACTCCTGACACCTAGAAAACATTTTACACTGCGTGGTTGATATATCGAAGCTGCCGACCCGGTCTTTCTCTCTGTGCGCCTCCGTGTTCCTCTCTCACCGAGTCTCTGCCTCGAGGTCAATCGTCTACGAACACGTTTCCTATTCACATGCTGCCTCTTCTCTCCTCCGTTCTGACACTTTCCATTTCGGCGGGGCGGACCCAGATAAAAAAAGCGACGCTCTCAGATTGACTATCTTTTCCATCTGACTCTCGTTTCACACTCGTCACTTCGGTAAAGGCCTTGTCGAGAGACCTCGAAATATTGTACAGAGGATACGTGTACAGTCTCAGCTGCAGACTCGGGCAGTCAGGAAATGTGTGTGGATTTTGCACATGAACCTCTAAATCACAAAAAAAACTCACAGGAAAAAAATCTCCCCTTCATCATGCTCTCAGGGTCATTTAATTCTCTAGTGTTGAATTACCACCATCTTATATTCTTTTTTTTTTTTCCCCTCTCTATTTTCCACTCTCTTTCATTTCACCAGTCGAAATGAAAAAAAAAAAAGGGTTATTTTTGAACTAGGAGCTCTAAACAAATTTTTTTTTTTTTTTGAGGACATCTATTTTTGGTCCTCGATCTCTGAATATCGTCTCTACACACGACTTTTGATCTGAATGCTATAGAGAGTAAGTGTGTTCTCAAATTAGCTCTGAAGACTTTGTTACAGTCTTTTTTTCTTTGGCTTTTCCCACCACATACAAATGCACAAGACGTAGCAATCAAACCTAGACCCAAGCTGAGCCTGTCGCATTTCAGCAGCCACTAACTCTCTTACCAATTTCATACAATTTGAGTTGGGAAATCATCAGACTGGCCTGGACTCTGGCCTTCCAGGATTAAAAGTCAGACACCTTTACCCAGTGTTGGAAAACTACATCATTATAGTAGTGCAAATATCATATCATGGTGGATTTTCCTTAACCGAATAAAACATACCTCATTACATTTCCACTACATTTACTAATGCCACATGATGCTAAATTGAACTGCTAGGTAGCCCATGCTGTAATAGGTTAGTTTAAACAATAACAGATCACCCACTACACCATTTCCAGGAAATTTTCTTCGGAAGTCATTTGCTCATGCGTGTTTAGCTAGTTATCAAAAATCCAACTAGCCCCTTTCACTACTAACTACAATAGATGACCAACAACACTATTATTGGAGTTCTTTACTTCCTTATTTGCTAGCATTTGCTAGACTTTGTATAGTCTACAAGTTTTCTTCAAAAGATGTAGCCGAATGCTACACAGAATAGTAGCTTCTGATCGAAAGGTCACAAGTTCAAAGCCCATCATTACCAAGCTCGCACTTGAGCAAGGCCCATAACCCACCCTGGCTCAGTTGTATACATAAGATAATTGGAAGTCACTGAAGTGGGTGTCAGCCAAGTACTATAAATGTAAATGCAACGTCTGCTATGACTTTTCGGTAGCCTACTAGAGGAAGTGAAGCTCAGTGGTTAAGACGCTGAACTTGAATAAACAGGCTTATTTTACTGTATATCCACTAGGAACCTAATCAGGCCACATACAGATCTGGAAAGCACATTAAATAATTGGATGCAGATTAGCATGGCTTAAAAAATCTGGCTAAACCTCTGTGAAACAGATCACTAAACAAAAATTTGAAATCCAGAACAAAAAGGTTTTTCTACAGTATGGATGTGTGTGAACTGATGGCCTGTTTAAAAAATAATGTTAATATGTTAGAAAATATTTTATGTTGCAAATAAAGAATTAATTATCAGCTATTTTGTCATTAGAAAGGCATATGACAAATTTTCAACTAGGAAAAACAAAGCAATCACTTGTTCAACTCAAAATTCCTACACTCAAACATGGTTTCTTTCAAACCTAATCTACTTGTTAAATCTATAACACCTGACTATGTTTTGAGAAGAAAAACTGTACAGCATTCATTACAGAAAGCTGGCTAACTTGATAACAAAAGATCCATCAATTTATTTCCTCTGTTTTCCAATGTTTTGTCAGAAATTACATAATTCAGATTTCTGAGGTCAAATGCAGCAATTGGAATGGAGTTTATTTCTCAATTTGCCTCTAGTAAAACAAACTTTAAAATCAATGCAAATAAAGTCCACACGACGATTTAGAAAAACATATGATTGAAGGTCAGGTGGTTGGTTTTGTACAATTTCTTATGAAAATGATATGATTACATAAGATATGAACAAAAGCCTCTATCTCTTAACTAAACCGCAGTCAATGTAAAGGTACGTAAAAATTACGAATTGCAAATCGTTCTCGTTGCGAAGGGAGAAGGAAAATAAACCATTTAAACAAAATGACCCAGTTGCTCTAAAGGTTTTGCATACCTTCAGTAAAAATATGCTAAGCCCCTTGTATTCACTTTATTTCCTATTTAGCATAAATGTGCTATTGTGGACCCCCAGATGTCCACCACAGGTTAATGTTTGAGATTTTCTCTTTTCAAAACCTTATTTCAAAAACGACTCTCCTTGCATTTGCATCATGGTTTGTTATAGTCTGTAATAAGCCTCTGAGTGGCCTCTGTATACGCATAAAGAACATCTTTGCCGCTAACAAATGTTAATTTCAAGGAGTTGCACTGTTTTATCCTCGAAGCAACGTCTCACCTCGCAGGCTCCTTCAGGTTGATTTAGTTTGAGGTGAAAATGTGAATCAATACAATTGTCTCCTGGGGATAACGAACACACCAACTACAGCTTCAAACTTCAGCCCAAGCTTCTGTGACACCTATAGGGAAATGGCTTCAAATGAAACACAGCCCACAGCCACAGACCACAGTGGACCAGCTGCGGTTATATTGACCTGACTTGTACATAAAATATGCTTGGACATTGCTGATGTTTTCTACTTATCAAGAATTGATTAATATGTATATGCAATTACATGCAACACCCAGCGCTGAGAAATTTCATCCTTCAAAAAAATCAAGCGTCGTTAGGCTTGATATAAGGATTATTGGGCTGCAGGGTTCATTGGTGAGGTTTTTAACCAAAATTAGATCTGTCAGGGAAAAAAAGCTAAAATTGTTTTGCAGTGTAAAAGCTCAGAAAGCTCTCATCCATCATCTATTAATATTCCTCATCGCTGAAACGTATCGAACGTTTCCCGGTGATGCAGAACGAGTTTATTGTACGAGTAATGTGTGAAACCTTATATGTCGTATCGCTGGCGCTGTGTTATTCATCTTAAAGTGACTGGATAATGCTGATGAAAGAAATGAAACTTTTTCTGCTGATGGATTCGCTTCCCAGATGCGTGATCCTTGATGCCGATAATAAACTAATGCTAATCATCCGGAAGATGTTTTCTCGCCTGAACAGTCAGAAATCAATACACAAATCCCGGTTTGAAGCTCAAACTAGGGCTGGTAACACTTCAAATAAGTCAAACAATAAAAGTTTGGCTTGTAGAAGAACTGTGCTTTTTCCACACTTGGACTGTTTTTTAATAGTTCACCTTGTAGTTTTTGCTTCAGTAGCTCTTATACCTATACGAGTTAATGCATTATTCCAAAACACCACATGCAGTGTTTGACTCAACTTTATTACAAGTATTATAATATGTACATACATAATGGGACTACATGCTGTTTTTGAAAGTGTTTTCCGTGGTGCACACGAGTTATCCCACCGTGAAACACTTAATGCACATCTCTGATTACAGCCTTCACCCTATAATGTTTTAAATGGTCAGGGTTTATTGGAAACACTCTTCTTCTTATTCTTCTTTCGGCTGCTTCCATTAGGGGTCGCCACAGCGGATCATCCGTCTCCATACCACCCTGTCCTCTACATCTGCCTCTTTTACACCAACTACCTGCATGTCTTCCTTCACCACATCCATGAACCTCCTCCTTGGCCTTCCTCTTTTCCTCCTACCTGGTGGCTCCATCCTCAGCATTCTTCTACCAATATAATTCATGTCCCTCCTCTGCACATGTCCAAACCATCTCAATCTCGCCTCCCTCACCTTGTCACCAAAACATCCTACATGCGCTGTCCCTCTAATAAACTCATTTATAATCTTGTCCATCCTCGTCACTCCAAACGAAAACCTTAACATCTTCAGCTCTGCTACCTCCAGCTCCACCTCCTGTCTTCTACTCAATGCCACTGTCTCTAATCCATACAACATCGCAGGTCTCACCACAGTCCTATAAACTTTCCCTTTCATTCTTGCAGATACCCTACTATCACAAATCACTCCTGTCACTCTTCTCCACCCACTCCACCCTGCCTGCACTCTTTTCTTTACTACTCTAACACACTCTCCATTACTTTGCACTGTTGACCCCAGGTACCTAAACTCCTCCACCTTCTCCACCTCTTCTCCCTGCAACCGCACCACTCCACTGCCCTCCCTCTCATTCACACACATGTACTCTGTCTTACTCCTACTGACTTTCATTCCCCTTCTCTCCAGCGCATACCTCCACCTCTCCACTCTCTTCTCAACCTGCTCACTACGCTCACCACAAATCACAATATCATCCGCAAACATCATAGTCCAGGGAGACTCCTGTCTGACCTCGTCCGTCAACCTGTCCATCACCACTGCAAACAGGAAAGGGCTCAGGGCCGATCCTTGATGTAGTCCAACCCTCACCCTGAACCAGTCTGTCGTTCCTACTGCACACTTCACTGCTGTTACACTGTCCTCATACATGTCCTGCACCACCCTCACATACTTCTCTGACACACCTGACTTCCTCATACAGTACCACAACTCCTATCAGCACCCTGTCGTACTCTTTCTCTAAATCCACAAATACACAATGCAATTCCTTCTGTCCTTCTCTATACTTCTCCATCAACATCCTCAAAGCAAATAAGGCATCTGTGGTGCTCTTCCTCGGCATGAAACCATACTGTTGCTCACAGATGGTCACCTCTTCTCTCAGCCTGGCTTCCACTACTCTTTCCCATAACTTCATGGTGTGACTGATCAACTTAATTCCCCTGTAGTTACTGCAGGTCTGCACATCTCCCTTATGCTTAAGGATCGGTACCAGCACACTCCTTCTCCATTCCTCAGGCATTCTCCCACCTTCCAGAATCTTGTTGAACAATCTGGTTAAAAACTCCACTGCCTTCTCTCCTAAACATTTCCATGCTTCTACAGGTATGTCATCTGGTCCAACCGACTTTCCACTCTTCATCCTCTTAATCGCTGCTCTCACTTCCTCATTACAAATCCTATCTACATCCTGCTTTACCAACTCCACATCATCCAACCTTCTCTCTCTCTGATTTTCCTCATTCATCAGCTGCTTAAAATACTCCCTCCACCTTCTCAACACACTCTCCTCACTAGTCAACACATTTCCCTCTCCATCCTTTATTGCTCTAACTTGCAGCACATCCTTCCCAGCTCGGTCCCTCTGCCTGGCCAATCGGTATAAATCCTTTTCTCCTTCCTTAGTGTCCAACCTCTCATACAGCTCCTCATATGCCTTTTCCTTGGCTTTCGCCACATCCCTCTTTACCTGCTGCCGCATCTCCTTGTACTCCTGCCTACTTTTCTCATCACCCTGTCGATCCCACTTCTGTTTTGCCAACCTCTTTCTCCTTATGCTCTCCTGCACTTCCTCATTCCACCACCACGTCTTCTTGTCTTCCTTTCTATTTCCAGATGTCACACCAAGTACTTTTCTAGCTGCCTCCCTCATCACTCCTGCAGTAGTTTCCCAATCACCCAACACCTCTTCACCACCACCGAGCCCCTGTCTGACCTCTTCCCTGAACCTCACACTACACTCTTCCTCCTTCAGTTTCCACCATCTTATTCTTCTTTCAGTCCTCACTCTCCTTCTCTTCTTCTTCGCCTCCAAAACCATCCTACAGACCACCATCCGATGCTGTCTAGCTACACTGTCCCCTGCCAACACCTTACAGTCTCCAATCTCCTTCAGGTTGCATCTCCTGCATAGAACATAGTCCACCTGTGTGCACCTTCCTCCACTCTTATACGTCACCCTATGATCCTCCTTCTTCTTAAAATAAGTGTTCACCACTGCCATTTCCATCCTTTTAGCAAAATCTACCACCATCTGCCCTTCCACATTCCTCTCCTTAAGGCCATACCTACCCATCACCTCCTCATCACCTCTGTTCCCTTCACCAACATGCCCATTAAAGTCTGCCCCAATCACCAATCGTTCTTTCCTAGGTACACCATCTACCACTTCATCTAATTCACTCCAGAATCTTTCCTTCTCCTCCATCTCACAGCCAACTTGTGGAGCATAGGCACTGATGACATTTATCATCATCCCTTCAACTTCCAGCTTCACGTTCATCACCCTATCAGAAACTCTCTTCACCTCCACTACACTCTTACTGTACTCTTCCTTCAGAATCACCCCTACACCATCTCTTTCTATCCACACCATGATAGAACAGTTTGAACCCACCTCCAATGTTCCTGGCCTTACTCCCTTTCCACTTGGTCTCCTGAACACACAACATATCTACCTTTCTCCTCGCCATCATATCAGCTATCTCTCTCCCTTTACCCGTCATAGTACCAACATTTAAAGTACCAACCCGAACCTACATTCTCCTACACTGCTCCTTTTCCTGCCGTCTCTGTAGACGTCTTCCTCCTCTCCTTCTCCTCCTTCGGCCAACAGTAGCCCAATTTTCACCGGTACCCTGTCGGCTAACGATACCCTAACGATAACAACCCTCCCCATTTACCCGGGCTTGGGACCGGCACTAAGAGTGCACTGGCTTGTGCCTCCCTAATGGCTGGGTTGATTTATTGGAAACACTCATTTGTACTATTTATACACTTACAACCACCAAGAGGCAAAGACAAAGAATAACTTTTAATAAATGAATAAATAAATACTTTATGTATTAAACACTTGAGTAAATATCCATATGGACACTTTTCAGCCTTTACCTACAGTGGCTATAAGGAAGTCTACACACCCTTATGAAATTGCAGGTTATTTAAATATAAAGACAGAAACAACAACATAAATGTCAGACTTTTTTTCATCTTTAATGCAATATTCCAAAAATAAAAATGTTTTGCATAAGTCTGCACAAACCTTGAAACTAATACTTTGGGGGAGCACCACAAACTTCATTACTGCATCAAGTCTTTGTAAATAAGTCTGTATTAACTTCACACATGAAGACTTTGGAATATTATCCTACTCTACTTTTCAAATAAGTTTAAGTTCCTGGTAATTTTGAGGGGAATCTCCTGTGTAGGTCATTCAATTGGTTTTTAATGGATTTGACGTTTGGGCTTTGACTGGGCCATTCCAGAACATTGATTATATTTGTGTGCTTTGGGTCACTTTCATGTAAAAATGTAAAATGCCTCCTCATTTTCACTTTTTTAACAGAGAAGGTTTTGTGCTAAAATATCTTGTTATTTGGAGCTATTCATTTTCCCATGAAATGAATAGAAGCAGCCCCAAAGCATAATGCTACCCCCACCATGCTTTACTGTCTGTATGGTGTTCCTTGGATGGTGCTCTTTACAGGCTTTGCGCCGAGCATACTCTTTAGAATTACAGCCAAAAAGTTGTCTCATCAAACCATAACACATTTTCCTAAATGGTTTGGGAGATGATTTAGACAGGCTTGCAAATTCTTCTTCATAATAAACAGCTTCCATCTTGCCACCCTACCCCACAGCCCAGACTTGTGCAGAATACAGGAGATGGTAGTCGCATGTAAGTAGTGACCAGTGCCTGCCAGAAATTCCTGTAGCTCCTTCAGTGTTGATGTCGGCTTCTTGGTAGCGTCCCTGATAATTTTTCTCCTCTTTCTCTCATCAGCTTTAAAGGAATGTCCTGATCTTTACAATGTCTCTGTGGTTCCACATTTCCTCCACTTATTGATGTTTTTTTGGTACATTCAGTGCCTTCGCTAATCTTTCATATTGGTACTTTTTAACAATTAAGTTTTACAGTTTCTGTTACAGTTTATCTGGTTTGGATCAGAATCACTGTAATTGATGGCAAGTTTATGACATTTACCTACAGGCCTTATTTTGAATGTGACTGCTTAACTTTAAGGACAGTTAGAGCCCCTATTATGATAGAACATGCAGACTTATGCAATCAGGTTGTTGTAGGTTTTTATTTACATATATATGAAATATTACTTTTTGTCTATGTATTTATGTTTGTTGAAAGATTACATTAAAGATGTAACAAGTCTGACATTATGTTGTTTATCTTTATATTTAAAAAAACTGCAATTTCGTAAGGGTGTGTGTTCTTTTTATTTCCAATGTATATAATTTCACTGTAAATTCTTCACACCTCTGCATCTGTAGTGAAGGAAATCTCAAATGAAGCTACATACTGTATACAATGTTGCATTTGTCAAAAGCTATTCTGCTTTAAAAAAAAAAAATAATAATAATAATAATAACAGTAATAACCATAATCGCAATATGCTAGTTTTATTGTCTCCTTCGATTTGTTTTTTGTGTCCAAAATTTCCAAATACTCTCAAATGATAAAGTGCCAAAGGTATAATATAGGGAGATTTTTGTTTCCTTTTTTTTGTTTGTTTTGTTTATTTCTGTTTTTCTTTTTTATTAATTATATATTTATATGTAATTGGTGTTTATTTACATAATTGAATTTAAATAATACATACATATTTACATATGATATATTTTTGTTCATATAACAGTTGCTCAAAAGCAACAAAAGTGTGATAAAACTTTCAGGCTTCTGCTATCCTTCAAGACTCCAAAAGTGCTTTGCTCAGCACTTTCTAATCCTGTGTGTGTGTGTGTGTGTGTGTGTGTGTGTGTGTGTGTGTGTGTGT
>JAAIIK010019096.1:16004-44350 GCA_014706435.1 Silurus glanis | reverse complement strand
TCTATCTATCTATCTATCTATCTATCTATCTATCTATCTATCTATCTGTGTGATTGCTTGAGGAGATTTGTGTTCATTCAGCCACAAGGATGTTACTTAAGTCAGATACTGATGTAGGGTGAGGAGGCCTGAGGTGCAGTCAGCGCTCGAGTTTATTCCGAAGGTATTCAACAGGGTTGAGATCAGATCTTTATAGTAATCCACTTAAGATCTTCCACTCCAAGTCATGTAAAGCATATCTTCATGAAGCAGGCTTTGTGGACAGGGCCATTGCCATGCTGGAACAAATTTGGGTCTCCTAGATCAAGTGAAGGGAAAATTTCATACTACTGCATCCAAAGAGATCCTGTACAATTGTGCACAGTTTGGGGAAGAACCACAAATTTCTGGAAAAAAGTCGTGTTCCAATACTTATGGTTATCCACTTTATACCAAAATATTTGAAATACATGAAAATGATTAACTGCTAGATAGTCTAAGTAGCAGAAGTAGTCTTTAAACGTGCAAATATCATGCTTTGTACTGCAGTTATATTTTACAAGTGTCTGCCATACCATAATAGGCAACACGAGAACCCAATCAGTGCATAATCATGACCTATACAGGTTAAACTACTGATTTACATCTTGGCAGAATTTCTTCCAAATCTGATGAGACAGGAAAAAGAGGTTGAGTGTGCAGTAAAAACACACTTTGACCTGCCTGACAATATGGAGCACTTTATATCCAGAACATATAATACATAAGATAGTGATTACAGTGATTGTACATATACTCGTCTCCCTTGTCAAGAATTAAGATGAAGGTCGGTTAGAATAAGTGCAGAAGAAAAAGTATTTTTATCCTCTCCACCCTTCATTTATTTATTATTATTATTCAACCTACATATCCACCTCCAAACCCAGATACCTCTCCCATCATAGCTCCAACCTCACACTTCTGTACATTACATTAAATCTCTATCATAAACTGTTTTTTACAGCTGCTATCGCTATTATTAATAACATATTAATTCATTATTAACTAGATCATTAGTCCACATGGAAACAGTCAGTAATCAAGTCCGTATCCACAAAAACTCTTGCTTTTGTGCCTCAGTGTAATAAAGTGTTCCTCCAACAGGCAATCCATAACAGTCTTTTATTCCAAGGCGAAGCCTATGCTTGTATTATCATTATATGTCTCAGGGTGACTTGTCAATGCCACTAACATGTCTATCGAAGGTAAATAAACAGCTTGGAAACCCTACTGCCAGTGACAGCATATGCTTAGTTTTAAAATAAAAATACTTTTCATAACAATGCCATCAACAAATCATTCAGTGGGAGAAAGCATTTAAAAAAAAGGCTGCGGCACGGCATGCTAATGGGGACACATTAAAATGTCATCTAGTGCAGCTGAGGCAGTTTTGCTATTATGGAGAGAGAGAGAGAGAGAGAGAGAGAGAGAGGGAGGGAGAGAGAGAGAGAGAGAGAGAGAGAGAGAGAGAGAGAGAGAGAGAGAGAGAGAGAGAGAGAGAGAGAGAGAGAGAGAGAGAGAGAGAGAGAGATTATTGGAAAGCTGTACTTTTTGAGACAGGGTAATTAAAGAAGGGCATGTTGGACTACACTGTGTCTGTGCTGCAGTAAAAACAGTGCACGTTGGGTAAAGGAAAAGAAGACGACACTACCTGCCAATACATGTGTGTTTTGATGATGATAATGATGATGATGGTGGTGCTGTTTAACAATGATCTCATTCGGTTTTTACCCTGGGGTGAAATCTGGTGACTGTGACGTCAGCCATGAACCCTTTGGATGGGGGCGGGGTCATCTTGGAAGAGGCCACGCCCATCGCGATCAAAATGATTCATGTTCGGATAAAGGTGCTCAGTTAGAAGGACTCCGTACTGATGTGCAGTCACTCTTAACCTTTACAGGACGAGTGAACCCAAACCATGTCTGGAAAATGGCTCCCATAACAAGCATTCAGACCTGTACTGCACTCATGAATAAAGGGTGTCTCCCTGGTGATGGCAGAATCCCATTTATTTATTTATTTATTTTTTTTTTTTTTTTTTTTGCTCAGGGGTCCAGGCACTGCAAACCTTACTAAAATATCACTCTTCACAGAATAGTTAATGGTCTGGTCTTGCTAACTATAGACCCAAGATCCTACAAAGGTAAAAGGAACTTTATATTTGTCACATGAACAATAAAGCACAGTGAAATTATTTTTGTTCTGCATATCCCAGCCATGTTAGGAAGCTCAGGTCAGAGCGATACAGCGATACAGCACCCAGGAGCACAAAAGGTTAAGGTCCTTGCTCAAGGGCCCATAAGTGGCAGCTTGGCGATCCTGAGGCTTGAACTCTAAATGCATGTTAGCACTTTAATTTGTGTGAATAGTGCTTTACGGTATGGAGTCCACAAGGTGTCGGGAACATTCTAAAATTTAAGTTTGGTTCATGAATTTATGCTGTTAATGCCAAATTCCTGTCCTACAATCTGCATCTGCAGGTGACATTTCTTTAATCTTCAACTGTCCACTTATGAATACAGCCTAAGATTTGTGGCAGGAGAATTCTGCTACTGAGCTCATTCACATGTTTTACCAAAATCCATTATATAAACTTTTTTCCTCAGTATAAAGAAATCGAATATTGTCTCCTGCTGAGACGAACCAATTTTGTTTAAAATGCAGAACAAAATATAGATGACATAAAGTGTCAATCTTATGCGGCTGAGTGCATCTGCATTCTTTCTTTCATTCCTTCTTTATTCTTTCTTGCTTTCTCATGGACTTTAAATGATTACTATTGGCCTATTGAAAGCCACAAAAAATTAAAACAGCACCTTAAATAAAAATATTCTTCAAATCTAGTTGGCAAAAGTATGTAGCCCAAAACACTTGTAATCATTGTTAGGTAAAATATAACACGGCCTTTCTGTTGTCATTTAGAGGAATTTTTTTTCTGTCGTTTTTTTTCATTGCATAGTTCATCTTTGCTTTTGCTACTATATTACTAGTTTTCCTAAAAGGTCAATATCAGTAGCTCAAGAGTCAGTCGTTTTCCCTTTACAAGACACGCTGCTATCTCTTCCTTATTAAAAAAACAACATTTGTATTGGTTTGTCTCGATTTTTTTTCAATATTTACAAGTGGCTGTTCAACATGATTCAGCTTTTTGCCTCATTCATGGTCATAAACTTTGGACGGACTCTCAAATCCGATTGGCTAGAAGTTGATCTGACGGTATTGTTACCTGGAACGCAGACCACACGTTTATATCAAAGTGCTGGTTCTAATGCATAATCATATCTATAAGAGCACCTAATTTACAAGGGGACAGCAGATGTCTCACACAATCTACGACTGAGGATTAATGGATTGAAGAAAAGCCTATTTGACATTTATAAGAGGTTTTCCACCATAAGAATGTCTTTGGGACAGAGGGTTTTCCTGCTAAACGAAGAATGAACTATAAATAGATATAAATTCCCTACTTGATCAATGTATAATAATAAATGTTATATGTGTAAATAATTTGTGTTATTATTGTTTTTTGATTCATGAATTTAGTGCTAATTTATGCTCTAGAAAGTAACCAGGAACCATGTTGCAATAGTTAATATAAAACTAAACCTAAATAAATATTACATTATCAAACAGAGATGCTCATGGTAAACTGCATAACATTCACATTCTGAATAAACAGTGTGTGTGTGTGTGTGTGTGTGTGTGTGCAGCATGGCTCTGATTGCTTTGTGAGGAGCTCTATTGACTACTGCAGACTCGTATTTACTTTGTCTTTGGATTTTCTGTTTGCATGCCCGAGGCCTTGAAAGCCTAGACCTTGGTTTTGTTTATTTTAGCAGGAATTGAAGAGGTTTGTGCTTCATGGTGTTCAAATAAAAAACATGGCCTTGTCCTGTATACCAGACAACAGCATGCACTCTTCAGGTCATCTCAAGTCGGCCTTCGGGTGGGTATTATAAAAAAAAGCCTTACGACATACCACCACATCATCTCTATCTAGAAATCAGCAGGGCTTAGGTTCTAAAAAACAAACCCCTTTTGCGATTAAGAAAGGCTCATGAAAAATATTCTCACGCAGTAAACTCACAGCCAATCTGGATAATAAACAGCATCCCCTTCCTGACCTTCTCATGAACCAGTGGAGCTCCTTTAGTAGAATATTTCACTCAGCTCGGCTGTAGAAAGGAGCGATACAGGAGGTGGTTTACGCTAACAGCGATCACACTGCACAGCAGATTATCACTGTGTTGGGACATTACTCTGAGCCAGTTTTAGGATTAGCTCATTGAGCCATATCTGCACTTGAGTAGCTGAAGTACCACCATTCACTATCCGTATCCATATACACTGCCAATTTATTGTTACCACAAAATTAGAAGCACATAATTGTATAGGACTTTTTGTCTATTGATCTTATTGCAGACTCCCAAGTCCAATTTTGCACTGATGAGTTGAGTTTTCAACATTATATAATGCGAACCCTCAGTAATCTTCTTCAGGTCAAATAAGTACTAGTTATTATGGCGCTATAAACGAATGACTAGAAACTGAATCCGATTTTCCTATGAGGAAGTATAACCCAAAACCCCAAATATTCTAAATGGTGCTTTAATGTATGTGAGCGTTCATACTTCTGCAAAAGTCTCAGAGCCTCTTAAACAATAATATGTGATCCACTTTTGGTCTGCTGATAGTCTGAGAGTGAATGCTCCAGGCAGAGAAGCCAGATGAAGCCCCAGGTTAATGATACAGAAAAACTGCTGACTGCCTGGCCAGAACTCAGGCCATTAGTAAGCATCGGCTCTCTCTCACACACATACACACACACACACCTGGTGCCTCATCTATATTGACAGGAGGCAACTGTTTCATTCAGCTTACTACGTTGGAAATTGTAAACATGCCAATCTCGCACAAGCTACAGGTGTGTTTTGTGAAGACATAAAATAAAGAATATTTTAGGAAAAGTCCTGGATACATGTGTGTGTGTGAAGTGCTAAGGCCTTCTTAGATTTTTTGAATCAGGACGTAGACATCAGGACCTAGAGAACATGTAACCATTTCTCCAAAATATGCCAGGAGTTAGATAAGCTACTCTGATGGTATGTTTCTGTGGGTGGTGTGACACGGCTCGGCGTGTGCAAATTGCCCATAACACGCCTCCACGCCGCTATTTCCGTCGCCAAGCAAGCTATGTCATGCTTAAATATATACCCTTGCTGAAATCGGTTCCACTTCTCGCCAGGTACCGCATGAGCCACACTAAGCTAAAAATAGTACGGACCATTGATTGGTCAAGCACAGAAATGACTGAAACGTCCCCATGCCTTTTGGTTGCGGCCGCTACTCTGTCAAAGTGTCTCACGCTTCCCGAAAGCAGCCAGCAGTTTAAATAATTGAAGCGGTGTTAAACGGACACTAATGGTTCGAATTCATCTTTATCTATTTACCCAGAGTAATGTTTTCTTATCACTCTTCAGCCTGATCTTGCATTACTCCCCCATGATCCAATTAAAGTGCTCCATCTTCTAGTTAAAGCGACTCCCAAACGGCTTCCTTTGTCCTGTCCTAGTGCACCTTACGTAGGTGTTAACAAACTCGAACCCAATGGCCTACCCAGGACAAGCACATGTAGAGAGATATCTTAGCTTGCATTATGTAATGGTATTTTTGGAAACAATGGCAATCTGGTAAAGTTTGCACTCAATAACCTTTGAATTTTTGTTTGGGCCCGTAAAAAGCCACTAAGGGCTACCATTAAAGTAATAATAATGTCCTGAGGAACATTATTACTGACGGCGAATGAATAAATGAATGAATGAATTTGTTGTGATCGTGCCATGAAATCTACTCTATGAAATAAAGCCCTGTTCACAAACGAGCTATCACAAATGCACGCTTGTGAAGCCTTCGTGAAGCTCACAGACAGCCAGGCCTCTCTAGACACGAGAAAATAAAGCGGGAACACTCAGAGAGGAAGCGAATACCCAGAGTCGTAAACTCTCTCCATCCCCATAATCCTTGGATGGAGCCACCTGAGGGCGGAGAAAGGGAAAGTGGTGTGAAGTGTGCACTCTAAGGGCAATGCACTTCAATCCGTTATTCTTTTCAACTTGGGCAAGAGTGCAAACACATTTATATTTAGATAAGGGCTAACACACTCGCACAAAGTCACACAATGCTGTTCGGGTGCATGGGTGAAGAACAGACAGACGAGAAGAAGGCGTGGATGGAGAATTAAAAGATAAAGAGAAAGGAGGTCTGAAGTGCAGATTCGACCGTCTTAATCCGTTTCCTCGACATCTGGAATATATTTCTGCACCCTGTACTTTCGCCGTGTCTGTTCAAGAGAAAACCTTTATGGAGCAGCTGCTCTCAGGGATGTTTACTCTGCTGGGAGCTGAATTATTGATCGTGTCAGAAGTTTGCCTGCCCGGCACATATATAATTGAAGTAAGTCTTCCAGCTCGCATGGAGAAAGACGGGGGGACTTACTGTTGTTTGCAAAGCGCTCCCAACACCACACATATGGATTTTGTCGTGTGGGTTAAGCGCCGCCGTTAAAACGCGTATTGACGGACGGAAAGAGAAATGACATGAAAAGGATCAGCATCAGACAAACACAAGAGGACCCTCGCAACATAACGGCAATTTGTGTTTACTGCAGGGTTTCCAGCCTGACGGATATGTACCAGAAGTGTATGTGAACATGAAATCTCACATTCCACACTGTAAGTGGTAAAAAAAATAAATAAATAAAAATAAATAAATAAATAAATAAATAATTTTAAAAAAGCTTCTTCAAAAGGTAGTTGTTATGTCATCGAAGTGTGAATTTTCTGATTTGGTCACTCAAAGACATTTTTCGGCTTTTCAAACTGGACAATAAGCCATGCTTCATATTTGATGACTTTAAGTCAGAGTGGCAGCACAGCATGTAGCAGGAACCTCGCGGTCCCAGGCTCCACAGTTTGATTCGGTTACTACCTTTATAAAAACTTTCTTTCGGCTTCTCCCATTAGGGGTCGCCACAGCGGATCATCCGCATGTTTGATTTGGCTCATGTTTTTACACTCAATGCCTTTCCTAATGCAACCCTCCCCATTTATCCGGGCTTGGGACCAGCACTAAGAGTGGCTGGGGTTGGTTCCCTGACCGGGGATCGAACCCGGGCCGCAGCGGTGAGAGCGCCGCATCCTAACCACTAGACCACCAGGTTCCTTCAGTTACTACCTTTATAGACATTTAAAATTTCACATGTGCTTCCTCCAGGTTTCTCCAGTTTCCTTTACCCTAAAACATTCAATGAGTGCCCAGTACAGTAAAAATCCTCTAATAAATGACTGTGTAAGTTTTTCCTTGCTATACAATTATACAGAACCTCATCTATGTGAATAGGGCTGAGAATATTGTAAATGTGAAACACAATTCCACAATAACACTATCTGTTCCTGCTGCAAATATCTGGATTTCTTTCTTTATATTATTGAATATGAACCCTACCACTATGCCAAAGCAAACACTGGAAAGAAACAAAACCAACACTGTCAGCATGAACCGTGAATTCCTGCTCATACAGTTATTATTTTTAGCATCTGCCCATGATATTTTCTAAGAAATGCACTCACTTGCTTTATAGCAGCCTATTTGAATCCACCAGGAACCTGACCAGGCAGTTACTAAGGATGAATGTATGTAGGCTGATCCTGATTTGTCCTATGCGCTTCATATAGGACTAATCTCTAGTCTCTGTAAAGGGAAAAAATAATATATACTCACATGTCTCACACACAACTCTAGTCTCAACTAGATGTTTTGTGAAACTTTCTGGCAATTATATATATATTTTTATATTTATAAAAATGTCCCCTACCTATGTATCTGTAGTTGGATGTAGTTAGAATGATAGTAATATAGAAAAATGTATTTAGTTGAAATGTGCCTCTTTTTTTTTTTTTTAACATGTACTTTACAGTATAGTGAAATTATTTCTCCACATATTCAGGCAATGTTAGGAAGCTGGGGTCAGCCATGATACAGTGCCCCTGGATCACTAAAAGCTAAGAGCCTTGCTCAGGGGCCCCGAAAGTGGCAACTCAGCGATACCGGGGCTTGAAGCCCCGACCTTCTGATCAGTAACCCAGAGCCTTGACCACTAAACTACCACCTTGCATCCCAATTATATAATATTCACCTTCATTTGTTAATTGGAGCGTTTTAATTGTTATGGCCGTATCTCAAGCTCAATCTCTAATATACACAGATCAGGCATAACATTATGATCAGTGAAGTAAACAACTCTGATTATCTCTTCATCGTGGCACCTGTTAGTGGGAGGAATATATTAGGCAGCAAATAAACATTTGGTCCTCAAAGTTGATGTGTTACAAGCAGGTACAATGGGCAAGCGTAAGGATTTGAGTGAGTTTGACAAGAACCGAATTGTGATGGCTAGACGACTGGGTCGGAGCATCTCCAAAACTGCAGCTTTTGTGGGGTGTAGCTCAAATTGCTGAAGAAGTTAATATTCGACAGGTCGGGACTGTGTTGGCAGTAAAAGGGGGACCAACACAATATTAGGCAGGTGGTCATAAATGTTGTGCCTGATTGGTGACCATAAAGTTATGCCTGGTTGGTGCATAGTTGCAATTTGGCATTAAGACTTCAGATTTCATTCTAAATACCTTTCAAGTCAGTGAGTTTTCCTTTTTTTTCCTCAGTAGACTAAAAAAAAAAAAAAAAAAAAAGATAATTCATCTGAATTCATTCAAATGTGAGACTCCAGTTCCATGCGGCTGAATTAAGTTCTATTTAAACACTCTGTCTCTGTATATCAAACATAATTTGGTCATGTATTTTCAAAAGCCCTGAACAAAAATCAACCCCACTCTCTCACATAATCTGAGTATAGAAGCGTGCAACAGCCACTTCTCCACTGCACATATATATCATTTTAATCCCATTTAATTAAAACTCTTAACTCTTTGCTATAATTCTTTTTAGCAAAGCCTACACATAACATACGTCTCACATCATAACCTTGTGCTCCAGAACATCTGATCACATGCACATTCTCAACTTGTGCTGTTAATATCATGAACAGCAGCTACGCTAATTCCTCTCCACTGCATCTCTTTCTCTCCCCATTCCGAGGCATCCTGAGGTTGGCCAGCTCCAGTCACGTCCCACCTCATGAGGATTATGGACCTTTGAAGAAGTAGATGCCGAACTCGCAAACATCTCGAACCATCTAGAGACGTACCAGTGCCAATTGGATCCCACTACATGTGTGGAGTTTTGACATTGGACCTCCTGGAGTGTTTAAAGGCTCTGGCATGGAGAAGCTGATGCTGGATCTGTGATGATCACAAACGTTGAGCTCATAAAACTAGGAGCTACTAACCATATAGACTGTATAACATATAGACACATGCATGTGCCTTCTGTTTATATGCAACACATTAGGTAATAAAATAGGATTATTTACTCGAAACAAAAAAATATATATAAATGTACAGATGTTAAACTATTTTCATTAAAAAATAAATCCTCCCTCAGCATGAATAACAGCTTTACACACTCTTGGAATATGGACCATTAGTTTCTCCAAACATTCAACTGAAATAATTTGCCATGCTTCTTGTAAAACTTGCAAAAGTGTTCTTTTCTAGTTGGAGATTTCTTTCTGACCGATTCAGCTCATCTCAGAGCAGTTCAATAAGATTTAGGTGCAGTGACTGGGCAGCGCATTCTATGTAATATGAGACTCTTCACCCTATAGAGCTTGGACGTATGCTTCATTATCTTGTTGTATAGTGAAGTTGGTTCCAATTAACTGCATGGTGTTGAAGTGTGGAATGGTGCCAGGTTAGTTCAGTATTCCTTTCACCCAGTGATTGTAGGTGTGAAACAGTCTGCTAACATCTTATCTCCTGTTCTTTGTCTTACTTTAGTTCTTCTGTTGGAGCCAAAAATGTCAAATTTAGACCAGGCATAACTTTCTGGAAACCAATCAGGCATAACATTATGACCACCTGCCTAATATTGTGTTGGTACTCCTTTTGCTGACATTAAAAGCATTCACGTCTTCAGCGGTTTGAGCTACAGGAGCTCGTCTGTTAGATCAGACCACACGGAGCAGCCTTCGCTCCCCACGTGCATCAATGAGCCTCGGGCAGCATATGACCCTGTCTCTGGTTCACCACTCTTCCTTCCTCTGAGCATTTTTGATAGACACTGACAACTGCAGACTGGGAACATCCCAGAAGAGCTGCGTTTTTGGAGATGCTCTGACCCAGACGTCTCGCCCTAACAACGTGGCCCTTTTCAAAGTCACTCAAATCCTTACGTTTGTCCATTTTTCCTGCTTCAAACACGTCAACTTTGAGGAAAAAATGTTTACTTGCTGCCTAATATATCCAACCCACTAACAGGTGCCATGATGAAGAGATAATCAGTGTTATTCACTTCACCATTCCTAATTATATAAGGTCATAAAGTTATGTCTGATTGGTGTTCCCAAACTTTTCACAAACACTGTCATTGGTTAACATTAATACTAAATGATCATGCTTGCACTACACATGTAATTCAACTAGAAAGTTTTTTTTATTGAATTGTGTGACCACATATTCGAACTTTTTAATATCGAGAGCAACCTGTGGCAATAAACGAACTGCAAATAACGGAAATAAAACCTTTTATGACTTTATATCATATGTACATAATACGTGTGTGTTACAAATAAACAACCTTGTAACTTGATTGTGGCAATCGGTGGTATTGGCTGGATAGAGATCCGGGGTCTGAAACTGGAATTTAAAGAAAAAAAATCAATGGTGAGTGCATGTGTTGCATCAGAGGAGTATAATAGGTGATATAATTCAGACCTGTCTGACAAGCCTAAAGAGGACAAATGCAGGTGGATGATACTGACCACTTGCAGCTCTCTAACGAAAGTAACAACCATACTAAACAGCAGGGCTTCAAGGAATGGTCTGCTTTCTACCGAAGCGGCCACTGCGCGGTTTGCCTAAAGGCGGCTGAGCTGAATTACTGTGCTTATTTTCACACATAAACGAGCAAAGAGAAGGAGTTCAGCCGCTCTGCAATCCACAGCAATGTTAAAATACCAAACGCATAACTGGTTGTGATGTGATACCACAGTGCCCTCTGTTGGTCAGAAAGGAGTCTAGCATGAATATAGAATGAAGCACCTTTTCCAAGTGCTTGTTAGTAAAACCAGTGATTCACGAGGGGCTAAAAAGGCAGAATCGATACACATGGGGCCGGTTTGTCACATTCTGGAAACATAAGCGTACTCTGGAAACGAACAGGCTCTCCATAGGCAAGGCTTTCGATGTTAATCTTCAGAAGCACCGATAGATTGGACCGCACAGAGACGGATCAGGCCGAAAAGTCAAACTCGGAGCACACAGATTACATTACAGATGAATTAGACTTCATAGAAAAAAAAAAAAAAAAAACAGCAGCGCTAGCATGCACATGATCATTTTGAACAGGAGATTAAATTAGCACATGCGAACCCTGCGTAACGCGTGTGTTTGAATCGGATATGTCCAATCCGCACTTCATTCATCCGAATCCATCTGTTGTGGCAAAAAAAAAAAAACGAGCTTGTATCACCGTGAGGTTTGGTAATTAACTTTCATCCACCAACTCTTATGTGTCTCGCAAACATTTGTTTTGTCACAGGCTTCCTATCTTCGAGGCAGGCCAGAGGGAAAGCACTGCTTTAATATTATCTCTTTTTCTCGCCTAATCACTCTTTCTGTTGGGAGTCTTTCTGCGAGGCGTATATTAAAACACATCCATCATGGCTGACAGCTCTTCTGCAATCTCACACAGTCGTCCCCCACTGCTGCCTCTGGTACTCGTAGCAGTACTGCTGCTGCGTTCTGATTTCAGCTCAGAGCCTAGAAGCATAGGGCTGGAGATATGCAGCAAATCAATGAGCACATGCAGTTATTATTAGACATGATTTTCCCCTCGAAACATGATTTGGACAATAACCTCACACGATTTTTATGGGTTTTGTGCTTAATGTCAGGAATGAACAGTCATGACACGTAATTGTTTTACTTTTGGTTATTATGATCCCTTTGAGACACTTAATTGTGACCATCTAAGCCATCAACAAGAACAAACCATGAACAATGATAACTAATAAAACACATTCAATTTAAAAAAGCAGTTAGCAGAAGCATGATTCATATTTAAGGTCCCTCCAAACCTTACGGTCTGAGATCAAAAAGGTAATGATGGAGACGACGGATCAGAATTTTTAATTTCCTAATATTTAAATTGAGATGTATTAAACAACTTTATAACAAAAAATGGCACCTTAAGTTTAAACACATTAAATTTTTTTTACATCGAAAATATTGGAACTTTTGATTGACAGGTGGTTCTTGTTGCCTGAGGTATGTTTGTTAGATTGATTATTTAACCAATGGACAGCTCTGAATATTTACACTTCGATTAACCCCTGGGTTTTGCCTATGAGGACAACAAAAGACAGACCACCTGGAAGACCAGAGAGCTGCCAATACGTGAAAAGCAAGTCATTTTAAAGAAAAAAAAGACAGGGGAAAATCAAACAAAGCATCACCAATACAACAATTTGTGAAGGTGAAAACCTTTTTTAAATAATCATATAATAAATATGTCAGCCAAGGACAACAACAGCAAACCCAAAAACAACAGAGACATCAACAATAACCACCGAATTTGGTTGTGGATTGAATAGAACAGCTCTTTTTTTTTCACATTCAGGGATTGTTCATATCTCCTATAGCTAAATAGACTTAAAAAGCACCTTTTCGTGTCAGACATTATTAGTCACAATGCAAGTCTCTGTGCTACTACAGAAATGTCAATGTATTGCCATAAGCATATTAAAAAAAAAACATTTGTATAGAAAATACATTTAACACCCAATGACCTGAGAATTTAAATGTTGTGGCATAAATGTAGGTATTGCAGTTAAAAAAAAAAACTTGACTTAATACAAACAATTGCTTTTTGCATTCCATTATGAATGATCAAATGATCATGAATGTTTTGTTTTATTGTATGGTTATAAATAATGTTGTACTTTACCGTTTCTGAAAATGCCTTACTACTTTGTTATGCATTATTTAATGATCCATATATCACCTATTAAACAGAAGAAATGATGACATGGGCTCCATCTTTAGTCTGGATATGTGTAATTGTCATAAAAAATGCATGAATGTCTTTTTTCCAGGACGTATTTAACTGGTTCCCAGTGGAGCTGTTGCTTTGTCTGTGCAGAACCGAGAATCACAAGAAAGTTTTAGATTTTGGAAAGTGTTTGAACAGCCAGTATTACCATTTTTGGGTTCAACAATAATTCAGGGTTCAGGGTAGTACTTTATAATAAAACTCACTGACATGAAGTAAAAAGTGGCCTGAGAAAAGTTGGGGGGAAATAAAACCATCTAACTGGAAAATCCTGATGTGAGCCATCCAGAACCTGAACCTTGAGAAATGTCCTACCTCATTAAAATGCACTTTGCTGGGTTGTTCCTGATTTCGCTTAGTGGCCTGGTGTGGTTTACTTTTCCAAGTCCTTCCAAAGAATCGATGGAGATTGTTGTCAAACAGGGAGACGCGTAGCTCGAATCTGTCTGGTCTCACATCCTCAGCCTGGACACAATACAAACACACATGACTCTATTTTCTAGGACAATACCAGTAAGTGTGAGTGAGTGAGTGAGTGTGTGTGTGTGTGTGTGTGAGTGAATGGTGTGTGTGTGTGTGTGTGTGTGTGTGTGTGTGTGTGTGAGAGTGTGTGTGTGTGTGAGTGAGTGAGTGAGTGAGTGAGTGAGTGAGTGAGTGTGTGTGTGTGTGTGTGTGTGAGTGAGTGAGTGAGTAAATGGGGTGTGTGTGTGTGTGTGTGTGTGTGTGAGTGATTGGCCATCAAGACTTCTCTTCCTCAAGTTCACCACTCTATATGCTTTGCTTGTACTTCGAGGTGCATGTACCCTCCATTAACAATTACTAATGCACCATAAAATCTTGTTTTAAAGTTAAAGGATTCGAATGAATGATTAAATGTTTGGTTTTTAGGTTTCAGGTTTCTTTGGCATGAAGGGAGATTATGTGGACAAACACCAGAAGACGTGGTGCTGTTTTTTTTTAATAAAAACAGACCAGACCAGTTTTACGCACTGAAGACATAAAACTCATCAGTGATCAGATACTAAAGATCACGTTCTTTTGTTTATTTTACTTTGTTGCACACATTTACATTATATTTCCTACAGGCTATTGGCTTGTCTCCTGGTTTCCAAACTTCTGGAAGATTCACTGATTTTTAGATTTCTATATTTTTTGTTAATATGTGCACAAAATGGCACTGAAAAACATCCAGTTGATTAGTGGTAATGTAATAAAGTATAGTTTGTTGGTTTACCGGTTTGCACACTTGCTGCACACTACCAGGGTCACACCAGGTTTACAAAGCTTGAAGGATTTCCCTGTGTTCCAAGGATTTCCTCCTTAAGTTCCAAAACGTGTGCATTTTGTATGGCAAAATTGCCCTAGATTGGATTTGTACCCTCTTTTCAGAGTATCACCCACATTCTGCTTGAGTTCATACCCTGGAGGTTGGGGGTTCGAATCCCGCCGATACCGTAGAATCATTAAGATTGAAGCTTGACACTCTGTGTGTGTGTGTGTGTGTGTGTGTGTGTGCTAACCTGGTTGAATTGAAGCCCGTCCAGTCTTTTGAGCACGAGTCGGAAAGCCTGGCTCTGGGCCTGTGCTAGCCTGGCGGTTTGGTTAGGAGGAGGAATAACTCGGTTTTGATCGAAAATTCGTTTCCACTCCGACATTTTCGAGATCGCGCGTTTTATCTCCTCTCATCAGACTTCAGGGCTTCGTGGCAGAAGAAGTCACCGTGAGCACCTGATTCTTTTCCATATTAATCAGACAGCAGAATCCATCCCCGATCCCATTTCCAAATCTCTGCTCTTCACTCACACTTGTAGTTAAACAAACATGCTAGCTAGCTCTTTTAACTGTGCTTTTCCGCTACGGTAGATTCATTCATTCGAACATGTCCTCTTACCCTGCGTCCTTCAATACAAAATCTCAAAGACAAATCACTGCACGTGTAGAGAAAAAAAAAAGCTCAAACCAGATCTCCATCACACCATCGCCGCCATGTTGTTTACCGTTAGCGCTAAGCAGCTGTTGCCACGGTGACGAGGAGCCGTTCTTCTTCACTCATATTTAAAAAAAAAAAAAACACTTGAGCTAATGAGGCGCCATCTTGTGTCACGACGCTGAAATTGCATTCATGGAGATGTCTGATCCCAGAGTCGAATCCTCAGAGCGCCAGGGCTTCTAAGTTTCATTAGCCATGGAGACTTTTTTGAGTTATACAATAAGATATATTCCGTGAACTCCATAGAATAATCCTGGTCATTATCCTGGTCAGATTCATGATGGAGATGGAGTCATTTACATTTACGGCATTTTGTGGACACCCTTATCTAGAGCGACTTACAACTGAGTTGTCAAGAGTAAAGGACCTTGGTCAAGGGCACAACAGTGGCAGATTGGTGGTGCTCAGCTTTGATCTCACAACCATCTGATTCGTAATGTTCATTAGGACAATCAACAGTCAGGGTTAATGGCAGGACCAACAAGACCTTCTTTGCTGGCTTAAACTCTATATCACTGACTAACATTGAATACATTTTAGTACATGAATTTGAATTAATTGTTTTTAAATAGTCTATTCTCTTTATTTCATTGTGTCTCTTTCTTCTCTCACTTGTGCTGCTTCCTATAGTGTAAGTTTAGTTTAGAGTTTCTATCCTATTATATTTTAGCCATTACATCACGTGTTGCTAAGGTCAAATTTATCAGTAAGATAACAATGAAGCTGTTGCTTTAATCAATCAGATTTCGATTGGGCACACTGGGGCCATCCAGCAGGCATCCAATAAACGGTATTTTCACGACAATTGATTGGATGGTCAGAGAGTGTGCTAGTCAGAGCTCGCGAACCACATCTGTAGCAAACTGCACACGCTCAAATATATTTGTGTGGATTTAATAGCTGTTTTTTCATTCCACAACGGCTGACGAAAAGGGAGCTCCTCGGTAGCAGATACACACAAGAAAAGCTGGACATTGTGAGGAAAGGTCAAGTAAAACAACCTTTTCATGAACTATATATATTTTTGCTTTTTCTTTCCTGCAGAATTTGCACAAAAACACACAACTTGCCTTCATTTCAAGTCTGTAATGAAAACTGTAATGCTCGGAAACAATGCACAAAAATGCAGGGAAACCCCGGGGTAATTTCATGAGGATAATATTGATGTTTTTGCAAGAGATGATGTATGCATGTGGTGCAGCCGTGGCTACGTGGCTACGGCTGAAAGGAGACTTGTTAAATTGTGTTTATTGGGTTTATTTTTTGCTTTAGTAATGCCATTCATTTTTACTTCATGAGATACCTGTCTATGATGCAGTGCTCTGTTTTAAGGAGTTTCGGTATAATATCGATGGTTTCTAAAGCCATGAGGTCATAATGATGGTATTATAAAGATTGTTCCATTTCACTGTGTACTGTATTCTATATGGTTGTAATGACAACAAAATCCTATTTGACTTGATTTGACCATACCTTTGGCAGTGGTGGACAAAGTACACAAACCATGTATTAAAGTAAAAAGAGAGATACAGTAGGTAAAATATGACTTCAGTAAAAGTCAAAATGCTTCCTTTATGCTTTCTTTTGAGTGAAAGTACAAAAGTATTTGCCTTCAAATGTATTTAAGTATCCAAAGTACTGTACTATGATTTATTATGGCTATAATGTTCCTATTGATCATTTCTGTCATACTGTAAGACTGTTGCTTTTATCAACTCAGTTTATGTGAAAAGACTCTAATGTTACTCTTAACACACCAATCTATTAATATTTTCTAATCCATTAATATTAATGATTCAAACACCGATTGAAAGCTATTAAAATCATCATGAGCCCAAAACCTTTTTTCAACTACTTCTTCTTCTTCTTCTTCTTCTTCTTCTTTTCTTCTTCTTCTTCTTCTTCTTCTTTCGGCTGCTCCCATTAGGGGTCGCCACAGCGGATCATCCTTCTCCATACCACCCTGTCCTCTACATCTGCCTCTTTCACACCAACTACCTGCATGTCTTCCCTCACCACATCCATGAACCTCCTCCTAGGCCTTCCTCTTTTCCTCCTACCTGGTGGCTCCATCCTCAGCGTTCTTCTACCGATATAATTCATGTCCCTCCTCTGCACATGTCCAAACCATCTCAATCTCGCCTCCCTCACCTTGTCACCAAAACATCCTACATGTGCTGTCCCTCTAATAAACTCATTTCTAATCTTGTCCATCCTCGTCACTCCCAACAAAAAGCTTAACATCTTCAGCTCTGCTACCTCCAGCTCCACCTCCTGTCTTCTACTCAATGCCACTGTCTCTAATCCATACAACATCGCAGGTCTCACCACAGTCCTATAAACTTTCCCTTTCATTCTTGCAGATACTCTACTATCACAAATCACTCCTGTCACTCTTCTCCACCCACTCCACCCTGCCTGCACTCTTTTCTTTACTTCTCTAACACACTCTCCATTACTCCATTACATTCCTCCACCTTCTCCACCTCTTCTCCCTGCAACCGCACCACTCCACTGCCCTCCCTCTCATTCACACACATGTACTCTGTCTTACTCCTACTGACTTTCATTCCCATTCTCTCCAGCCATATCTCCACCTCTCCAGGCTCTTCTCAACCTGCTCACTACTCTCACCACAAATCACAATATCATCCGCAAACATCATAGTCCATGGAGACTCCTGTCTGACCTCGTCCGTCAACCTGTCCATCACCACTGCAAACAGGAAAGGGCTCAGGGCCGATCCTTGATGTAGTCCAACCCTCACCCTGAACCAGTCTGTCGTTCCTACTGCACACTTCACTGCTGTCACACTGTCCTCATACATGTCCTGCACCACCCTCACATACTTCTCTGACACACCTGACTTCCTCATACAGTACCACAACTCCTCTCTCGGCACCCTGTCATACTCTTTCTCTAAATCCACAAATACACAATGCAATTCCTTCTGTCCTTCTCTATACTTCTCCATCAACATCCTCAAAGCAAATAAGGCATCTGTGGTGCTCTTCCTCGGCATGAAACCATACTGTTGCTCACAGATGGTCCCCTCTTCTCTCAGCCTGGCTTCCACTACTCTTTCCCATAACTTCGTGGTGTGACTGATCAACTTAATTCCCCTGTAGTTACTGCAGGTCTGCACACTCCATCTGCATTTCTCAGTCATCCTCCCACCTTTCAGAATCTTGTTAAACAATCTGGTTAAAAACTCCACTGCCATCTCTCCTAAACATCTCCATGCTTCTACAGGTATGTCATCTGGTCCAACCGACTTTCCACTCTTCATCCTCTTAATCGCTGCTCTCACTTCCTCCTTACTAATCCTATCTACATCCTGCTTTACCAACTCCACATCATCCAACCTTCTCTCTCTCTGATTTTCCTCATTCATCAGCTGCTCAAAATACTCCCTCCACCTTCTCAACACACTCTCCTCACTAGTCAACACATTTCCCTCTCCATCCTTTATTGCTCTAACTTGCAGCACATCCTTCCCAGCTCGGTCCCTCTGCCTGGCCAATCGGTATAAATCCTTTTCTCCTTCCTTAGTGTCCAACCTCTCATACAGCTCCTCATATGTCTTTTCCTTGGCTTTTGCCACATCCCTCTTTACCTGCTACCACATCTCCTTGTACTCCTGCCTCTTTCTCATCACTCTGTCTATCCCACTTCTGTTTTGCCAACCTCTTTCTCCTTATGCTCTCCTGCACTTCCTCATTCTACCACCACGTCTCTTTGTCTAGCTTTCTATTTCCAGATGTCACACCAAGTACTTTTCTAGCTGCCTCCCTCATCACTCCTGCAGTAGTTTCTCAATCACCCAACACCTCTTCACCACCACCGAGCCCCTGTCTGACCTCTTCCCTGAACCTCACACTACACTCTTCCTCCTTCAGTTTCCACCATCTTATTCTTCTTTCAGTCCTCACTCTCCTTCTCTTCTTCTTCGCCTCCAAAACCATCCTACAGACCACCATCCGATGCTGTCTAGCTACACTGTCCCCCTATGATCCTCCTTCTTCTTAAAATAAGTGTTCACCACTGCCATTTCCATCCTTTTAGCAAAATCTACCACCATCTGCCCTTCCACATTCCTCTCCTTAAAACCATACCTACCATCACCTCCTCATCACCTCTGTTCCCTTCACCTACATGCCCATTAAAGTCTGCCCCAATCACCAATCGTTCTTTCCTAGGTACACCATCTACCACTTCATCTAATTCACTCCAGAATCTTTCCTTCTCCTCCATCTCACAGCCCACTTGTGGAGCATAGGCACTGATGACATTTATCATCATCCCTTCAACTTCCAGCTTCACGTTCATCACCCTATCAGAAACTCTCTTCACCTCCACTACACTCTTACTGTACTCTTCCTTCAGAATCACCCCTACACCATTTCTCTTTCCATCCACACCATGATAGAACAGTTTGAACCCACTTCCAATGTTCCTGGCCTTACTCCCTTTCCACTTGGTCTCCTGAACACACAACATATCTACCTTTCTCCTCTCCATAATATCAGCTATCTCTCTCCCTTTACCCGTCATAGTACCAACATTTAAAGTACCAACCCGAACCTCTACCTACACTGCTCCTTTCCCTGGCGTCTCTGTAGACGTCTTCCTCCTCTCCTTCTCCTCCTTCGGCCAACAGTAGCCCAATTTCCACCGGTACCCTGTCGGCTAACGATACCTGTGGCGGTCGTTGTTAACCCGGGCCTCGACCGATCCGGTATGAAATTCTCATTTGTGATCCGCATATTTGATTTGGCACATGTTTTACGCTGGATGCCCTTCCTAACGCAACCCTCCCCATTTACCCGGGCTTGGGACCGGCACTAAGAGTGCACTGGCTTGTGCCTCCCTAATGGCTGGGTTCTTTTTTTCAACTACTTAAAAAAAAAAAGAAATAAAAAAAATTGCACAAATAAGTCCATGAGTGTTGTGGCAAGTTCGATTCAGGAGTTTCTTCTATCATTTATCATTCACAAAACGTTCTGCTTGCTGTTGGACTGACGCTGAACTGTATGTTGGTGATGGGTAGATACCACCAAGCGGGAAATCAAAACAAGTTCAAAACAGAGCGTGCCCTCGACCCTGATTGGTGGTGTTAGGGTTTAAAACAGAACAACTGATTTCGCAAAATGTAGTTGAGTAAAAAGTACGATATTTGACTTTGAAAAGTGGTGATAAAGTAAACGCTTTCCCACATAAAAATACTTAATTAACTTCACTTATATTTAAAACCTACTTAACTACAGTAACAAATTACATTTACTTTGTTTCTGTCACCGCTGACTTTTGTTTTTTTCACTATACTGCATATCCCGAAGAACATCCTTAAAGCCTAAGAGCTCTATGCCCTTAGAATTCTTTTCAGATCTGTGCCTAAACATAGTCATATGAGATCTACTGGCAGTTTGTTTGACCTTATTGTGCTGATATTTGCTTTGAGTTGTAGTTTCAGCTGTGAGACCTTATATAGACATGTGTGTGCCTTTCCAAATCATGTCCAATCAACTGGATTTGCCACAGGTGGACTGTGATCAGAGTGTAGAAACAACATGAAGATGTTCCAGAGAAAGCTACATTTCAAGTCTCATTGCAAAGTCTTTGAATATGTTTTAGATTTCACACATTTCACAGAAATTAGATATCTGTTTTTACTTTGTCACTATGGGGTATTTTGTGTAGACTGGTGTAAAAAAAAAAAAAGAAAAAATTAAAGCTTAAGGCTATATGGGAAAATATTATAAAACCAGTGTAGAAATGAAAAAAAAAAATTCCGATTTTACATAAATATAGACGAAGCCTACCAAAGAAATTGCATAAACATAATAGAAGGAAGTGATAACTCAGTGGTTAAGATTGTGAACGTCTGATCAAAAGATGGAGTTTAAATCTAAGCACTGCCAAGATACTGCCATATTTGGCCTTCAATACTCAACTGTACAGTTGTACTGTATGAATAAGATAATTGTAATAAATTGCCAATAAATTTGTAAATAATAGAAAAGTATATTATTTCAATATTGTTGTCATCATTATAATAGAAAAAAAGAAGAATTATCCAGATTAAAAACCAGAATACTTTTGCAGATCAGTTTTATAAAGTCAGACCTAAAAGAAATTGATAAGTAGTTTTCTTTTTTCTCCTTAAATATTTAAGCAGATTTATTGCTGGTTATTGTTATTTTTATATAAATAACAATATAAAAATATACATTTATATAAATTTTTATATAAATATGCAGATTGCACAGCATGGACCTGATCTACAGTACCTCAGACTACTGCATATTTTGCACACACACATAAACCCGTTTACCTTTACATTGCATATTTTACACTTTATATATGCACACCTTGCATTTGGATTATTATAGCTTTATTACATCTATAATCATTCTTGTGTTTCTTGAATCTTCAATCTTGATAAATGACATTCAAATAATAAAGATTATATAAATGCAAACATTTTTTTTTACTGTGTTTTTGCTGTCAGTGTTTTAATATAAACTACTTGTACATTTTTCTTAATTTACCTCCTATATTACCTCTTTTCTGCATAGTTGTCACGAAGTCTGAACAAATAGAGGAAGGAAACAAACACTGTTCATGTTACACATAAACTCTGCCTAGTCCACTTCTGCTCTGTCCACGAGATAATGCTGTAAGTAACTACAACCTTCTTCAAGGCTTACAATTTCTTTTCTTTACATGGACATTATACACACACTAGAGCAACAATTTGGTGAAATCTCTTGTGTACTTACTCTCAGAAACATTACAATGTTGTTGGAGTTTGCTGGTTTTCTTCACTTGATCTTTCTGATACATGCTCAAGGTACCGTCTCTTTCTTCCTCTAGTTCTTTATATTTGTTTTATATATTTGTTTTGGATCTGTGGATAGATAGATCATTTATCTCAGAGGTAAATACACAAACTAGAAAGCAGTTTAAATATCAATTTATTTATCAATGCAATAAAATCAATAAATTCATTGGTAGCACTATATGGACAAAATATTGGGACACCTGACTTTTTTCATCCATGTGGTTCTTCTCCAAACTGTTTTTTTTTTTTTTCTTTTCAAACTTGAAGGCACACAATTGTATTGGATGTCTTTGGTAGCACAATGAGAATAAATTTGAAATTACGAGAATAAAGTTCTGGCCTGCCGGAGTATCTTTCTCTTGAGAAACAACAATTCTTCTTCGAATAGTACGCGATATAAACTATTCTGGGTCAATTTATAAGCTGCATTTGAGCAAACGCACCCTCTAAGGTCACACAATAAATTAGTCACAGAATCTGGTGCAACAATGATGCCCTGTACTTCAGCTATTGCTATAAATTTATTTTCGTAGTGCTACCACTTCGTAATTACGACTTTATGCTCATATTTCTTTTCTCAGAATATTCTTTTTTTTTTTTGTGGCACTAAAACATCATCATAATAATATGATAGTAAATCTAGACAAAAAAAAACTTTGAATCTTGAATGAGTTTTAGAACATACAGTCTACATGCAGTAGTGTATACAGTGTATACTGTATTTCCTCTCTCTTATTCTCTCTCTCTTTCTCGCTCTTTCACTCTGTGTGTGTGTGTGTGTGTGTGTGTGTGTGTGTGTGTGTGTGTGTTTGTTTATGCAGGTTTTTCTCCTCAGAAATCCTGGCCTGTAAGATGTGTTGATGAAAGCATCTGTACATTAGAAACCATGCATGTGTTCATCAATTGCTCTTACACACACAGCAGCATCCACACTGTGATCTGGTTCAGTTCGAAACAGAAAAATAAATGGAAGAAAGAAAATTATCCAGAGGATCTGGCTTTGGACTTTGACTTTGCTGGCCGTGTCAGTCACACTGAGACCCATAACTCCAGCACTCTGACAATAAGAGACGTGAGACTGCGAGACTCTGGAGAATATCGATTCATGCTCGTCGCAGCAAACGGAGAGAAATATCTCAGCTCATCAGCCGTGAATCTGACAGTAACAGGTTATAAATGATTTCAATAAAATACTGACGTATCATAGATTGTGTACAGGATTCATTTATAACTAAGTGAAACTATACTTTTGTGCTGTTTCTCTTCTGATCACATTTATTTAATGTGTACAGCAGTACAATAGCGTGTATTGCAGTACAGTATCGTGTATAGCATTACACAATAGTATTGTGTATTGCAGTACATTTGTGTGTATTGTAGTGTGTAAATTTTTTTACTATACACAGTGAAGTACTGTTATACACAATAGTGTAAAAAAAATTGTATAGCAGTACAGGATTGTGTATAGCAGTACAGCATTTTATATAACAGAACAATAGTGTGTATAGCAAAACAGTATTGTGTACAGTAGGATAGTATTGTGTATTGCAAAAAAGTATTGTGTATAGCAGTACAGGATTGTGTATAGCAGTACATCACTGTGTATACTAGTACAGGATTGTGTAGCAATACAATATTGTATAAAATACTACAGTGTTGTGTATAGCAGTACATCAATGTGTATTGCAGTACAATAGTGCGTACAGCAGTAGCGGATTGTGTATAACAGTACAGTTTTGTGTATAGCATTTTACACTCCTTACCCAATCAAAGCAGAATGTTGTACAAATGCTGTAAATGTGTTCAGACTTGCAGGTGAAGGTACACCCCGGCATCATGGAGCAGCCATTAACGCTCACCTGTAGCACCCATTGCAGACTGACTACAAACTGGATTACCTGGTGGAAGAACGGCATACGTGTGAATGCTCTCCAAAATTCTGAGCCTCTTAATCTATCTGGTGCTGGTGAAGGAGGCAGCTACTCCTGTTCAGTCAAAACCAAAGTGAATAATATCTATTCCCCTGCATACTGTGAGTATGAGGTCTGTTTTTCATCTGTAATTCTTTACTGCATATAAAATGCGCTAGAGTGCATTTTCTGCACCCTTGTCCAGTTCAACACCGAAATATAACAGCTGAGCAGGAACAGCTTGGCAGTTTTAGGATTTGAATTCACAACTTTCTGTTCGGCGTCGCAAACTAAAACGCCTGACTCTTGCAGGTGTTTCAGAAAAGGATTGCTGGACTGTGACTTATGCTCAAAGAAGAGTGTGTGCTTTAAAAGGTTCCTCTGTGAACTTCCACTGCACTTATTTATATCCCAGTGGACAAAAAGTCAATGAAAGCTACTGGACGTTCAATCAGAAGGCCGTGAGACGTTTAGAAGAGTTTGCAGGTCGTGTGGAGTTTGTCGGAGATAAAGTGAATAACTGCACTTTAAGGCTGACTGACCTTAAAGAGAGCGACTCGGGAGATTACCGCTTTCACTTCACCACCAGTACCCCACACAGAGCCTTCAGTAGCTCACTCTGGGTCCAGCTGATTGTTACAGGTGAATACATTTCTGTTTAAATGTAAAACAAAAATTGTCCATACAGTATTTCTGATCATTTATTTCTATTGTAGATGTTCAGGTCAGGGTGAATTCTACCAAAGTGTCTGATGGACAGACAATAATTCTGAGCTGTATTACCAGCTGTACTCTTCCTCACCATATGTTCAGCTGGTACCAGAATGGCAATTACATAATGAACAAACCCACCAAACGCAACAATCTTTATCTGGATGAACCTAGCTACAACGATAGAGATGAATACACATGTGCTGCAAGAGGTAATATGACTCTTTATCCATTTCCGTGGACTTTTAAATCATTAAGTCATTTGTGTTCAACGAAACATCTCAATGTTTTGATAATGGTGATGATGAGCATTGTGTTCCAATTTCCCAGTATCTTCCATAAGTATTCAGTCAGGTTGAGGCCATAGCATATGATTTTCATCACTTTTTTTCCTGATCAGTCAAAACGATGAACAAGCTTTTGATAGGGGGGGGGCTATCCATGGAAAGACTATGTCCATCAGGAGATTCCTCATAAGATGAAGTCAGAATCATCCTGCTCTAGTCTCTACAGTTTCACTTATAGTTCATGAATCTGATTAGTCAGATGGCTTTCTAAACCTTACACTCATTGTTATGTTGCCAAAATCCCCGCAAAACTTCCCTCCTAAAAGATCTTTTACTGGATTCAGCTTTACCCCTAACTTTTACAAAGATCTGACAATGCAGACTATGTCCAAATGAAAAAAGGCTCACTTCATAAATTCATCATAAATTAGGCATCACTCAAAAGCGGACATACAAATATTAGAAAAGTTGCAATTTCATAAAAAAGAGTAGTTAGTACATCATACACAAAGAGTATATAGTATATAAAATTTATATAAAGAGAGAGAGAGAGAGAGAGAGAGTCAATTTTTTGCAAATCCACTATATGTGACAAGATTTACTGTAATATATATAGATATTCATAAATAAGAGAAATTGAGCCATTTATTGTTGTGTTAAAACACTTGGAAGTTCTGTCAGGAGACACAGCGATACATTAAGTGAAGCAAACACTGGATTGGAAACAATGGGGAGCTTTCTCCAGAAAACAGACTGGAGAGATCATACCTAGATACCAGATAGAAAAGTAAAATGTGAACTAAGATGAACATGGCTTTAGCAGAGTGTGAGAGTATTACTAGTGTTACTAAATGTAACATTATGTGTTTGCTTCTCTGAAAAGTCATTGAAGCCAAGAGCATCACAGCAGGTTCAGAACGTGATTGGTGGTGGATTCAGCATGCTATATATGCAGCAGTGGGATTCCTTTCGATATCAATTCTGATTTTTGTGATTCAGCTTATCAGGTGAGTGCTGGGAGGAAATATATATATTCAAATGTTTACGAACACCCGATGAGCACATGACTTACACAAATATGCAAATCATTGTCTAGAATGACTTTGTACTGTAGAATTAAGAATTATACTGGACATAGTAAGGACTATAAACAAATATTCTGGTAAATTTAACATGAAAGATCTCAGGTGGTCTGTACAGAGCTTTGACCTTAACCCCAATGATCAGCTTTGGGATGAACTGGAACACAGACCACGTTCCAGGTCTCCTCACCAGACATCAATCATCGTACTAATGCTTTTACAATTGAATCCCCCAAAGCCACGTTTCAAAATCTGAGCCTTCTCAGATGAGTGGAGGTTATTATAACACCAACTAAATCTGGAAAAACACACACATATTGATATAGGTCTTAAATTTCACTCTTAATGGTCTTAAAAAGTTTTTAATTTGACATGGTATAAACTGCAGACCTTTTGTATGATTTTTTTGTTGTGGATTATGACTGGGCATCGACTTTTACATCAGATATTCTAAAACAAGAGCTAACATGCTAAAGTTTTTCATTATGCTTTCAGAATGACAAGCAAAAATAAAACATACACACACTCTATGGCCTATTTTTGCTGGTCATCCTCGAAGCATAATGAAAACCTTTACCACGTTAGCTCTTGTTTTAGAATATCTGATGTAAAAGTTGATGCCCAGTCATAATCCACAACAAAAAATCATACAAAAGGTCTGCAGTTTATACCATGTCAAATTAAAAACTTTTTAAGACCATTAAGAGTGAAATATAAAACCTATATCAAGACATCAAAAACACAAACACATACACAAATACATTATTAGCAATTGTCCTTAACCAAGCCTTAAATTAATTATTTTCTAACCCAGTATCGCTAAACTTGCATTTCTCTATAGCTAAAATTACATCTGTTATACTTCTGTGGTACAATCCACAAGAGATCTGCACAAATAACAGAAAGCTGATTTGCTGTTGCATGTTGGTCTCATTTTTTGTTGTAATACAGCGAATTAAGTATACTTGGATTAGCGAAAGAAAGAACTACAACACCCATGAAAACAAACAAAAAAACATTCAGAACGTTTAACACCTGTTTAAAATGATTTAAGACCTAGAACAGCGAATTGAAGACTTTTATGGCCTAAAATTTTGATTTTGAAATGTATACTTTCGACTTTTTAAACCCCACGGAAACCCTGCTACATACACTATATAGACAACAGTATTGGGACAAATGACTTTTCCAGCCATGTGTTTTTTCCCCAAACTGTTAAAACAAATTTAGAGGCACACAATTTTGGATGCAGTAGCATTAAATTTCCCTTCACTTGAACTAGGAGACCCGAACCTGTTCTGGCATGACAATGCCCAAGTGCCCAAAGCCAGCTATATGAACATATTGTTTACATAATTTGGAGTGGAAGAACTCTGCTATAGTGCTCTGATCTAAACCCTATTGAACAACTTTGGGATGAATTGGAATTCTGTCTGCATGCCAAGCCTCCTCACCCCATATCAGTCCCTGACATTAGAAGTGCCCTTATGGTAAAATGAGCACAAATCTCCATAAGGACCCTCTAAAATCTAATGAAACATCTACTTGAAAGAGTGGAGAGTATCATATCAGCAAATGGAGACTAGATGTAAAATGGGAGGTTCAAAAAGTAAATACAAATCGTATGGTCAGTTGTCCACAGACTTTTGTCCATATAGTGTATGTAATGTATGTAAGTGTTAGTGCTAGAAAAGCATTATGTTTTTTTTTTTTTTTGGTACAGATGACTCATGTATGATGTTGTGTGGTGTGTTTGGGGTATTTTGTACATATTTTGAGCAGTATGATGTTTATGTTACAGAAAGCTGCTCTATCTAAGAAGTTATATGAACAAATAGAGCATGATACTTTAGTCTAGATATAACAGATATGATTTAATACAATAGATTCAAATAATCCTTAAACCATGCTCATTTACTTAAAATAATAAGACAGAGAGTGACTTATTAATTATTTCGTGTCACCAGGTTGCTCCGGTAGCTAAACAAGATCAGACGGATTTGTCTAGTTGTAAAATTTCATCAGATTTTTTTTAGAAACATAGAACTGAATTGACAAGAACAGACACATACATATAAGAGTATATAAAACAGGAAACCACATAGCATTGCTCACATTCGGGCACAAAGCAGCTGAGTAAGCAGGAAATGTAGTAAATATAGTCCTGTCCAATTTGAAGCAACTACAACAAAAAACACACACACACACACACACACACACACACACACACATATATATATATATATATATATATATATATATATATATATATATATA